>NADL03000547.1:0-249823 GCA_002205965.3 Kappaphycus alvarezii
CGAGCTTTGGATTGGTATCCACGGTGTTTTGGGGATCGGAAGCAACAATGACGTTGGGACTACTCCCCTTTGGTATGTATTCGGAGATCGTTTCGGTGATTTCGTCAGCAGCCTCTTGAGATTTCCCCTCAACAATTACGTCAGATACGTCATGACTTTCGACTCGCATTTTCTTTTTTGGGGGGGATGTTGCTTCATCTGGCTTCTTTGTGCCCTTCCCAATTTTCATGCCACGAGCTGGTGAGGAAAGACGAGACTGGATGGAGTCGAATAGATGTTTTGCTGGTGCAAGATCTTCACAAGCAAATTCGACCGAACCCACACCCTGCAACACCTCGCGAAATTTAGAATGAGCTTGTTCCAAATCTTGATCAAATGGGGCAGTGGAAGAAATCGAAGTCACAAAAAGCGCCCAAAACATTTTCTGTGCATCTGATAGACTGTTGTTTTCGGCTTTCCATCTCGGTAGTATATCCAGCATTGCGATCGTAATGCTGCTGGATACCCTTTCAAGAACTCCCGCGGCGCTTAAGGAGCCATTTTTCTTGTGAACCTGCCGGTAGACAACAACAATAGCGGCGAACACAAATCCTTGCATAGCCAACATCAAACGGGAATGAGAATACAAAGAAGCTGCGTGAAGAGATGAGCAAAGTGCGCTCTTTCTCCCCTTCGCATCATCGTCAATCTGATGGTACCAGGCGAAAAAGCATGCAAAAGTCCATAGCATTCTGTTTCCCCTGTCCATGATGTTAGATAGCGAGAAGAGGCCCAAAGAGCGCCAACGCTGGATCACTCTCTGTGAAAGGGGAGTAATGCAGGCATTCAAATGCTTCAGAACGGATACCTGTTTCTTCGACAACCTCATCGCAGAATGTAATTCGTGCTTGGACTTCTGGCCTCTCATACAGATCAACTCGTCGAGAAAGCACGGAACTGACGATTTTGCAATGCGAGATGCGTTGTAAGACATCACTAAGGCCTGGCTTGTAGGTATATTGAGGAAAACATCAAAGTACAAGTACGTTTCCAGTATGTCATCCCGATCGGAGAAGGCCTGAACAATGCTCCTGTGTCGGTGACGGCCATCAATAAAAATGAATTCTTTCAGATCCGACTCGGCGTCCGCTTGTGAGGTGCATAGATCTATGGATGGAAGTGCTTCTAATTCCCTGGCGCTCAAGTTCCAAACCATTCCCTTCATAGAGCCGGGCGCGACATCGTTGAAGTGAGATCTATGCGAAGTCTTGATTCCCATGATAAATGTTCCTCTCTTCGCTTGGTCAAAACCAAAACTTTTCATGTCCTCCGCAATAACTTCGACAGTGGCATTATCGACAGGACGAAGAGCCTTCTCTGACATCGCATCGGAGATGATGTTGAGCTGCTTGATGCTAAAACAGGCACGGAACATTTGCGCCATTTGGAAGAGAGATGTTTAGAGAGGTATGCAACGAGTTAAGTTAGTAGAGAAATATAATCTGTTGATTCTGATATAGGTGCGGGTGGAGATGCAGGGTAGATGTGGATATGTTTGGAGAGGGAGAAGGAAGAGACGGAAGAAAAACGTTGGACTTTAAGTACCCAAATTAATTGCAAGCGCAGAATCAAATCAAAGAAAATAGTAACTGACTATTGATTTTACAGTTGTAATTCTAAAAATTGTGATATACACGTGGCAACTGAAATCAAGAATGAAACCCAAATTGAAAACCCCTAAATCCAAGAACTATATGTGCAGCCTGCTCTGAACTCTCTCCATTGCAACCCGCCGGCTCCTGGCCGTTTTATTTCGACGTTATGAACATGTTTTTGGAAGTAGAACCGGAAATTACACACTACGAATCCCCCGCCGTATATGATGGACGTTATGGTCATTTTTATGTAAACAGAACCGGGAAAGACTTTGTATTTCGCAGAAAGTCGTTGTTGTGCAAAACCTCTTTTGCATGGTGAAAAAAAACCCTAAAACCCTAAAGCCGTATATGATGGACGTTATGGCCATTTTTATGTAAACAGAACCGGGAAAGACTTTGTATTTCACAGAAAGTCGTTGTTGTCCAAAACCTCTTTTGCATGGTGAAATCATGTCAGATAGAAATATGTCCGGATGATCTTCGCTGCCATTTCTTTCAAAACACAATATGCAGAAATGACGGCTCGCTCCAAATTCTCTCATTCCGAACTGAAATTTCAAGGCCATGCAAGGTAGACTTTATGATCATTGTTTTGCAAATAAGACCAGGAATGGCAAACTACAATCTCTCTGTTGTAATAAATACGCTAAAACCCTGCCGTTTGTGATAGATTTCATGATCATTTTTATAGAAATAGAGCCTAGAATGACGCTCAAGTTCTATGAGCCTTGTAGAGGTCAAAAATCTCTTTACCATTGCTACATCATGTCAGTTAGAAACAAGTGCGGATGGCCCTCAATGTCATTTATCCATAAGTCCTATGTTTCTTGAGCTAGAAAATCACTTTACCCGCTATGGCTCATCAACAGTTGATAAACATTTCGAAGAAAATGTTTTGCGTAGCCGAAAAACCGTCCCAAAGTATTCCCCAACGCTCTAGCTCACCTTACCCATCTACCTTTCCGGCAGTGGTATTCGACTACGAGGAGTACAACACCGAATATAGGGGTTTCGCGCCACCAAGCCTTCGTCTGAAAGGATTTATTCGCAATCGGACCGGAGTTCTTTCTCTGGTGACATTAGTCCATTTTCCGAACGCCGCCTCTCCCGAAATTATTGAGGGTGCCTTGTCCTGGCAAAGGGAAGAGTTTCGCCTGAAAGAAAACAACATATGTACTGGCGGTTGAACTTCGAACCTTGCAGACTTATCAACCATCAAATTCTTTTGATAACATATGCGACTGGATACAACGTCAGGTGTCCAATACTCTCCGATCACTCAGAACTCCCTATGATGAAACTACAGACGAGCAATATCGGCCAATTTTATGACCAAGACAGTTCTTTGAATGGAGAGCGGATTGCCAAGGAATGGATTGCGGCGCTAACCGTCATTCACCACATGAGCACACGTGCTTTATTAGAAATATGCATGAATCGTCCTAAAAAAGCGCAAGCCTTTGTTCCAACGAAAGTTAATCGAGAGGGGAACCTTTTTGTGTGGTGGCAAACTCCAAAGCCACTGAATTTAAGGGAGTTTATACGAAATGTCTATTCCATGAAAAGAGTCCCAATTCATATTGCTACTCCTTTGCTACGGTCTTTTCCTCATTATACTGGTTTCTACTCAGCTGTCGTGGGGAACGATAAGATCTACCTGGATGACGAATCGGACGCTCCCTACCCTGTGGACACTTCAGATCTTCTTTATGATGATGTGGCCTCTATTTCAGTGACGGTACCTATTGCATTTCATCTGAAAGTAGAAGGAACGCAAATAGCGGAGATATCGTTTGAACATAAGTCTGTGAACCTTGTTTTCATTAACTCATCTCTAGAAACATGCATTGGGGCTGGTGTGGTAAGGTCTCAGAGCTACCAGTGGACGAGAAAGGCATGGTGCGATAATGTTGCAAAAGAAGTGGACGCCAATCGTCAGAAAACCCTAGTACGCCAAGGTTTAAAGAACCTATCTTCGTTCCTTGATATTCGTAAACTAGTGAAAACGACCATAGTGGTGAAAAGATAAATAAATTTTATTCTGTTTCTGTGCTACTCATCTACTACTTTCCATAGCATTGATAATCCCAGTAGCCCCTCTGCCTCGAAACATTGTCGCAGCGGGCCGGCAAGTTTCCGAGACGGACCAAGGCGGTGGTCCGTCCAAAGCGCAGCCTCCTGGGGCGACATCAAGGGGTTACTAACAGGACTGAAAGAGCATGGGAGCTTATGGAACGATGTTTTCACAAGGAAACTCGTCTGCCGACCCAGTGATCGGCTGGCATCCCAGTATGAAGAGGACTGTCCTGCTGGGAGAGGAATAACAGATGCGTTTTGCAGCGTCATTCGGACTCTTTTCAAACAATTAGGCCCAAACTTATTCGCCTCCAACGATTCATCCCTCCCAGAAGTGACCGTGATCTCATATTGAAGGAACGACTCTGTGTGCCAGAGAATCATGATATCATGGTCATTATCGTCCTTCTTGACCTCTTCCGACAGCAAAATCCGATAGAACCCGAGCGAAATGGATGTGTTTCACAGAGGACTTCTTTCAGATAATCGAACGATAGCTTTTCCTGATCGTAAAGGCAATTGAGGAAAGCACCTAAATCTACTGGTTTCGATAAAGACCACCATATCCAGCAAATGAATGGTGCAGATTCATCAATAGCTTGGTCATCTCCATTTTCTGCTTCCACTTGTTGGTAAAGTGCATTCTGCGCATCCCAGGGAAGCTTCATGACGCGTAAGAGCTCTTGAAGGCATGCAGCTTGGTGGAGAATGAGGCATCCGATCCAAGTTTTCGCCAGATCCACTCCCCGAAAGGAATGGAAGAATGGATGTAGCAGCTCCCACGAAACCTTCCATTCAGTATCCGATCTATGTGATTCCCCATTCGTATCCCTTAATATTCCAGTGGGTACAGGAATCTCCCTAAATGGGAATTTAGCAGAGAGGCAGCGGTTATTGTGGCTTTTATGCGAGTCCATATCCACGGCTGCCGACGTCCCATCTGGAAGAAGAAGATTGATTGTACCTTCCTTCACAAAAATGTGGCAATTCACAACTGTCGGAGCTTCAGAAGGACCTGTCTTGTAATAAACAAGCATCAATTCGGGTAGGCAGTTGTGGGTGAGTAATAGACGAATGTCGTCCCTTAATACCGCAGAAAGTGGCCATGTGTTTCGAGTAGGACGAGTTCTGGAAGGATTGGAATAGTACAAAAGGATACCACATACACTGGAGCCAGCAAGTTCGGTGGTGATAAACATTGCTGCTAGCGTATAGGTTTCAGTAGAGGGTGAGTGAAAAGAAAGAGTGGGCGTGTGTTCTGTAAAAATTGTGGCAGGTCGGCCAAGATAAATGAGTGGGTGTGCCGATAAGAGTTGGAGGACGGGTAAGTGGGGGCGGGTATGGAAAGGTGGCCGGGGGTGTGAAAGAGCCGTTGATTAAGAATGGGGCGGGAAGAGAAGAGTGATGAGGTTGACCTGTAAATTCTGCATAATTCTGAAAAATTCAGAACACACGTGTAAATCGAAAAAATTCAAATTACACGTGGACACACGTGGACATTGAAAATAGATATATACCACGCCCATCCTTCCACTTGACACACTGCGAGTCCCAGTCCCATCGCTACCAAAATCCATCCATGTACATTCACCCTTCTGCTTTACCATCCATCTTTCTGCTTTACCATCCATCTTCCTCCTCTACCATCCATCTTCCTCCTCTACCATCCATCTACATTCAGCCTCCTCCTTTACCATCTCCCCATGTTTTCCAAACTCACCAACATCTCTAACAGTAAGAGCTTGAGTGGCATTCTCTTCTTCAATGACGATAGTCGCACGATGATGGAGCCTGGCACCCCGCAAGCCCTTCTCCTTGCTGAATATCTCCCAAAAATTAACGTTGGCGCTGTACAGATCCCCGTCGTATTCTTCTCAAAGGGCAAAGAAATTCCCAATTCAATACCTGGTTTCGTCACTCGATCCCCTGAAAATGAACTCCGCCTAGTGGACACGACATACCGAACGGAGTACAGCTTGGATGTCCAGTGCTACGAGAACAAAAACTCTTTACTTAGTGACTATTCGGGAGAAAATGGATCGCAAAACTTCAAACTCAACCTTAATATGCTAAAAATTGAAAAATTCGAAGACGGCGACATTCGCCCCGGAAAGGAGGCAGCGATGATTTGGATAGGGACTCTTGCAGTGAGCCGCTTCGTTCTGACACGTGCATTTCTCACCGTGTGCGTATTGCCGAAGGCGAATCGTGATCAACTGGATCGCAAACTGCCTATGAAAGGATGCAAGACGCAAAATCAATGGGTGATGTGGTATCCGTCCGCTACCCCTCGATCGCTTGTGAAGTGGATTGAGTTTCTTTCAAAGGGAAGGGGATATGACTCGAACGACCTGCTGAACATATTACCGTCCCTAGAAGGTTTCTACAGGTTCACGCTTCCCAGTCAGGGCCCTAAGGAGCTCATGAGAGTCGTTTTTGACGAAGAGCCCCTGGACTCAAATGGACTTCAAGCTTACGAAGTGGAGCAAGGATCCAGCCGATTCCTTCAAATCACGCTCCCCTTGAATATTGACGTTCCCAAGTCTTCCTCTCCGCCAGGGGCGTCAGTTTTCTCCTTTAATGAGGTGGTGGACTGCTTCGTGCTTCCCCTAAATCCTTTAATTTTTTCTGGATGTCTCGGCCCATATCGATCCGCAGTGCATGGTTCTAATGCCTCCGATCGTTGGTCATCGTTCATGAAGAAGTTGAAAGTAGACCAAAGGGCAGCCGGCGTTGAGAGGAACGCTGTGGACAACCTCCAACAAATCATATCATCTTTACCTGGGTTCATTATGGGGTCAAAAATCGGTTGGAATGAGAACGACCATTCCAAGCTGAAAGAAGTGTCGTCGAAAGCGCGTCCGGTCTCAGGGTCCACCGTTCCCAAAAGCAGTAAAGGACCCAAAAATGACACTACGAATAGTTCGCGAGAAGTTTCTGCTGCTCATGAAGCGTCTAAGGAAAGTTTTTCCGAAAAAGGGACTACTAAGTCATCGGCACCCGCAAAATCTACTCTCAAGAAAATACGCCCCAAGAAGAGACCTTTCCAAAGAGGCACAGCAGGTACCTCTGGCTCTCCTAAACTTATACCGAGCAAAAAAGGTTCAGTTTCTAAGACCACAGCTCAGAGGAAAAACGAATCGCCACCGGGTGAGAGTGATGCCCAGTCAAGCAGGCAACAAATTGTTCAGAAGGAACCTGTGATGAAAACGAAATCCGCGATAAGCCGAGGTCCTCCTAAGGATAATAGGAGCGAATGTTCCTCTCAAAAGAGCTCCGAGAGCGATGAGAGTAGTTATATGGACTTTGACGAAGAAATGGATCGCCAAATTGACGAAGAATTGAAAAAGCTATAACTGTTAGTTTCTAATTAAATTGCTCTACTTTTTTTCTCTTCACTGCCCGATATAAATTACTTTTGTTAGCTGAGACCCCAGTTCTTTAGGTTTAGGAGAGTAGCGCAATGTCATCTAAGGCGTTGCCTTGGTTGCCGAAGAGCCACCTCAACAAGGAAACGTGCTGCTTCACTGCGCTAAGTGCTGCAAAAAAATGCCTGAAACAGTTAGACAGCGATACCGACAACTCGATTGGGGACGACTGGACCCCTAATTTTGCCGTTTGGTACACAAAACCATTGATGTAACCCAGCGAAAGGATGAAAGTCCAGGAGTTTTCAAGACCGCCACCGGTTAGGAGGTTTTTCTTACCATATCTCGTCACATAACCCCTGTTTACAGGGAGCCTTTTTGCCACGTGTAATTGGCAATTTTTTGGAATACACGTGTCATGGTGCTCTGAAAAATAAGCTCTTTTAACTTAACTGTTTGGTTGCGAGTTGTTTACCCTTTAGCACCTCCCCATTGCTTCGGATTACATTCTTTACTCCCAAGTTGATGACACGCTAAGTGAATGTGTAACTTGCTCCATAGTCTACTAGTAGTTCTACAGCACCACATATAGGACATTCGTAGCATTGTTTGGACTTCAACAGCCTTTCCAATAGCTTGGGGTACAACATCGGAACAACAAGGTGGTTCTTTTTTAGCGCTTTCGTTCCTTCTGAGTATATTTCCGTGAGCTGTGCGGGGTCCAGCTGCCGTTCGTAGACAACGCAACTGCCGTCACTGTTGTGGTTGAATTTAGAAGCTAGGCTATCGTCATGGAAAAAGAGCCAGTACAGCTTATCTGTTATACCGCTTACAAACAGCTCCCGCTGTTCAAACGGCGATAGGCGATGCTTGTGATCCTTGACGCCACTCTCTGAGTCAACTAAATATGCCTGCCCAAGAACCAATGGCAAAGGCCTTTCCCCACGCTGGATTATTTCCCTGGCCTGCTCCTTCGAAATGAAAGCGCCAAGTTCCACCGGAGTTCCATCATCGTTGAACCTCTTGTAACAGTCTGACTCTGATGTAGGGGTGTTCTTACTTAGAAAAATGCTTACATGTGCCTTCAAACCAATTTCGGAAATCACTCTATCCGACTGATGCAGTGTCATCAGAAAAGGAACAGAAACAGATCTGTCAAGGTTATCTCTTTCAGGATGGCGGTTGAAAGCACCTTCATTATGTTTTCCAAGGACCGAATGACCACCACAATGGCACTTCTTCAGGACAATAGATCTCAACGCCTCGAAGACCCCAATTGATGTCGACCTCCGGCCATCGAACACCCATGCCATGACCTTTCGGAAAACTGTCGGAGATGATGGACGGGTCACGGTGAGAAATTCCTTGAGAACCTCCGTATCCTCGCCGGTGACGTCGAGAATTTTATAACGAGGGAATCTCTGCATGATTTTGCTAAACTCCAATTTGAGAAATGCGTGAAGGTCACTTTCTAAACCCTCGGAGCTCAACGACTGAATTTTAAGCGATGTTTGGATCTCAGGAATATTAGCGTAAACCAAAAAGTGGCAGATGCATGTCGAAGCAATATTCGACAAAGACCCATCGAACTCTGGCGAGACAACGATCGTCTGAGAGTATAATTTAAGCTTTCCATTTCCAAATGACTTCTCAGGAGACATAACGGCAGTCTCGTTCATTGTTATGGCATACACCATGTTATAGTTCTTAAGGAAAATCTCTTCAAGTACTTCGGAGACAGTATGTCCGTAGCAGTTATCATAGGACTTGAAGAAGCCAATCCACTTCGCTCCATTGTGGAGAGGTTCCGGCTCGATTTCGAGAATTCTCTCTTCATGCTGCGATACCTGAACGATTTCGATTTGTTGTAGGTATTTATCAGCCAGCTCGAGACAGTTTGAGGCGCACGCAATTTTGCGTCGAACTTCTGGATCAATACGTCCACATGAACTCGACGGTTGAGGGGTAGGCTCAGATGCCCGTTTTCCCGGGAAGTTCTTTCGTTTGGCCTTTTGCGAGGGGACCTGTTCGCGCTGCGTCTTGACCTCATTACTGCGATGGGAATCGCAGAAGTCCCTTTTAGAGCGCAGCCTTTCGCTACTCCGAGTCTTTCTAACACTTAAATGAGTATTTTCTCGGTGCCTGCGGGCGCTTGAAGGCAGAATCATAATTGCAGCATCGTCTTCGGTTCGGTCTGCAACCTCTTCATCAGCTTCCTCACGTGCTGGCATATGCATCTTCACTTTCTCCACGTTCCGAACATCAAGACACTTCTCGTCCGTGCTTCCAACGCTATCATCAGATATTTGAAGAATCTTTTCCCTCCCCATAACTTCTTTTGACGTAAGATGTACCACCTTTGCGACCGAGGCGCGTTTCTCCCTTACTTTCAAAATAGGTTCCACCACCTCGAGCTTTGG
Organism: Kappaphycus alvarezii; assembly: GCA_002205965.3. Classification (NCBI taxonomy): domain Eukaryota; phylum Rhodophyta; class Florideophyceae; order Gigartinales; family Solieriaceae; genus Kappaphycus; species Kappaphycus alvarezii. The sequence goes on from NADL03000547.1 coordinate 9,502, forward strand.
ATTGGTATCCACGGTGTTTTGGGGGATCGGAGCAACAATGACGTTGGGACTACTCCCCTTTGGTATGTATTCGGAGATCGTTTCGGTGATTTCGTCAGCAGCCTCTTGAGATTTCCCCTCAACAATTACGTCAGATACGTCATGACTTTCGACTCGCATTTTCTTTTTTGGGGGGATGTTGCTTCATCTGGCTTCTTTGTGCCCTTCCCAATTTTCATGCCACGAGCTGGTGAGGAAAGACGAGACTGGATGGAGTCGAATAGATGTTTTGCTGGTGCAAGATCTTCACAAGCAAATTCGACCGAACCCACACCCTGCAACACCTCGCGAAATTTAGAATGAGCTTGTTCCAAATCTTGATCAAATGGGGCAGTGGAAGAAATCGAAGTCACAAAAAGCGCCCAAAACATTTTCTGTGCATCTGATAGACTGTTGTTTTCGGCTTTCCATCTCGGTAGTATATCCAGCATAGCGATCGTAATGCTGCTGGATACCCTTTCAAGAACTCCCGCGGCGCTTAAGGAGCCATTTTTCTTGTGAACCTGCCGGTAGACAACAACAATAGCGGCGAACACAAATCCTTGCATAGCCAACATCAAACGGGAATGAGAATACAAAGAAGCTGCGTGAAGAGATGAGCAAAGTGCGCTCTTTCTTCCCCTTCGCATCATCGTCAATCTGATGGTACCAGGCGAAAAAGCATGCAAAGAGTCCATAGCATTCTGTTTCCCCTGTCCATGATGTTAGATAGCGAGAAGAGGCCCAAAGAGCGCCAACGCTGGATCACTCTCTGTGAAAGGGGAGTAATGCAGGCATTCAAATGCTTCAGAACGGATACCTGTTTCTTCGACAACCTCATCGCAGAATGTAATTCGTGCTTGGACTTCTGGCCTCTCATACAGATCAACTCGTCGAGAAAGCACGGAACTGACGATTTTGCAATGCGAGATGCGTTGTAAGACATCACTAAGGCCTGGCTTGTAGGTATATTGAGGAAAACATCAAAGTACAAGTACGTTTCCAGTATGTCATCCCGATCGGAGAAGGCCTGAACAATGCTCCTGTGTCGGTGACGGCCATCAATAAAAATGAATTCTTTCAGATCCGACTCGGCGTCCGCTTGTGAGGTGCATAGATCTATGGATGGAAGTGCTTCTAATTCCCTGGCGCTCAAGTTCCAAACCATTCCCTTCATAGAGCCGGGCGCGACATCGTTGAAGTGAGATCTATGCGAAGTCTTGATTCCCATGATAAATGTTCCTCTCTTCGCTTGGTCAAAACCAAAACTTTTCATGTCCTCCGCAATAACTTCGACAGTGGCATTATCGACAGGACGAAGAGCCTTCTCTGACATCGCATCGGAGATGATGTTGAGCTGCTTGATGCTAAAACAGGCACGGAACATTTGCGCCATTTGGAAGAGAGATGTTTAGAGAGGTATGCAACGAGTTAAGTTAGTAGAGAAATATAATCTGTTGATTCTGATATAGGTGCGGGTGGAGATGCAGGGTAGATGTGGATATGTTTGGAGAGGGAGAAGGAAGAGACGGAAGAAAAACGTTGGACTTTAAGTACCCAAATTAATTGCAAGCGCAGAATCAAATCAAAGCAAATAGTAACTGACTATTGATTTTACAGTTGTAATTCTAAAAATTGTGATATACACGTGGCAACTGAAATCAAGAATGAAACCCAAATTGAAAACCCCTAAATCCAAGAATATATGTGCAGCCTGCTCTGAACTCTCTCCATTGCAACCCGCCGGCTCCTGGCCGTTTTATTTCGACGTTATGAACATGTTTTTGGAAGTAGAACCGGAAATTACACACTACGAATCCCCCGCCGTATATGATGGACGTTATGGTCATTTTTATGTAAACAGAACCGGGAAAGACTTTGTATTTCACAGAAAGTCGTTGTTGTGCAAAACCTCTTTTGCATGGTGAAAAAAAACCCTAAAACCCTAAAGCCGTATATGATGGACGTTATGGCCATTTTTATGTAAACAGAACCGGGAAAGACTTTGTATTTCACAGAAAGTCGTTGTTGTCCAAAACCTCTTTTGCATGGTGAAATCATGTCAGATAGAAATATGTCCGGATGATCTTCGCTGCCATTTCTTTCAAAACACAATATGCAGAAATGACGGCTCGCTCCAAATTCTCTCATTCCGAACTGAAATTTCAAGGCCATGCAAGGTAGACTTTATGATCATTGTTTTGCAAGTAAGACCAGGAATGGCAAATACAATCTCTCTGTTGTAATAAATACGCTAAAACCCTGCCGTTTGTGATAGATTTCATGATCATTTTTATAGAAATAGAGCCTAGAATGACGCTCAAGTTCTATGAGCCTTGTAGAGGTCAAAAATCTCTTTACCATTGCTACATCATGTCAGTTAGAAACAAGTGCGGATGGCCCTCAATGTCATTTATCCATAAGTCCTATGTTTCTTAAGCAGTCCGTATGAACGTAAATGGCAAAATTCCTCCTTCCAACATGACTCTCACTCCTAGATCGCGTAAGACTTTGATATTCATGAGAATGATAAAAGCTCTCCATCCATGCTCGAAAGGCTCACACTGAGCGTCCTTTAAAAATTCATTTTGAGGACAATCGCTCCAACGGATTTCAAGGCATATATTCCCACCCCACCATTAGCCTGAACCTCACATTACGAGCACCATGCAAATACTTACTAAGGTGATCTGCTGTATTCATCAGGTTGCAACTGAAAACACACGCATCAACTAAATTGAATAAAGACCATAAGGTATTTGTACGTCACGTTTCTCATTTAGGAAGCATTGAACCAGCCAATGACTTGATTAAAGACAAATACATTCTCCAAATCCTTACATCCCGGACAGCATCATACTTTTCCTACTCTTGTGATATAAGCAATCCAACGGATTTCAAGTCATATTTATCCCCAAATGGATCTAGTAAACACAAAAAGGTCGCTCTGTGTCATTTTTTATCGACACCAATCACCGGAGCATTACATTCCACGCACCGGTAACAAGGCATACTAATACCAACTGCTCCATTTATCAGAATTTAAAATCATTTCTCTACCAAATGGATTCAAGGATTCAATAAAGGCAAGACGGTATTCAGTTTTTACTTTTCTCAGTTAGGAAGCAATTTATAAACAAATGCTTTGAGTGCGTCACCTATGTATATTCAGCAGATCCTCGTGTTCAGGAAACCTTACCCAATTTCTTACTACTAACGATTGCTTGCGGAGTTTTTCGGATAAAAGCGAATTTGTATCCAGCTCACTTTACAAGGTCCCAAGAACACACTAAGAGCACATTGGATCACTTGTTCGCAAACAGAGCCGTCATCAATTCCGCTTAAAGAGCAAGTTTTTTTGCATTGGCCACTTTTATGCAGAGTTTGACTTGCAGCGTATCCAACATAAACCTTACTAATATCAACTGTTCATTTCATCGATTTTCACTGCAATCCCAAAAAATGGATATAGTAGGGAAAATCAGGTAGCCCCGACCCATATCACTGCATAGGCCATGATCGCAGCACACAAATATAATATAGACGCTGAATACCACTATCAAGGGACACCTCAGCACAAGATTCATGCTTTAGTTGAACAAACACTCCACAAAATCGAGTTTACCGTCAAAACCGCCTTAAAACATGGCAACACCACGAGTCTGCATGACGCTATCTTTGCACACTTTTTCATAAAATGTTGTGATACACTGCCTACTCCATCCATTTTTAAATAATAACGGGTTAATATAGGTCTGTAATCCATTTCCTAGAAAAAACGGTACAACCGCATCAAAAATAGGCAAAATCGACATTTTCGAAAAATTGTCATAACCCAAAATATTTTTACTTCTATGCCTTCAACTGTTGTTAGAAAGACAATGAAGCACTCCTGAATACTTCCAAGGACCATCAAGCCTTATCGCAACATATAAATAACATGTGCAACAAATCCCCTCGGCCACCCAAATCCCCACCAGGCCAGTAACTAAAAAAAACCCTAAATCCCTAAAACCCCTAATCCCCTAAAAACCCTCCGGCTTCATCACCGTTGGCCGTCTGATGCGGCGAAAAAACCGAGTGTGAATCGGCTATTGCGGCCGGGAGCATTGCCTTCGTCACTATCCTGCGGAGCACAGACCCGATGGCGATCGGCCGGACCTTGTCGGGAGTCGGCTGGAGCGGGAGGAGCGTCGCCGCTGCCACGAGGTGGAGCACAGGGTCCGAGAGTTCCCCCGTGCGAACCGGGAAACGAGCTGTGTCAGGACACGCAGACCGGTCACGCCGGCTTCAGGAATGACAGTCGTAACCAGGAGGTGGAACCAGCAGGACGGCGTTCGTTCGGGTCTGGCGGTTGTGTCCCGCGGGACGCCGCGGACCGCGTATTCCACAGCGGCGTCGGTGATGCACGTGGGCGACGGGAGTCGTCCTTCCGGGAGCGGCGAGACAGGGCGCAGCGGGGACGGTTGCAGATCCCGGAGTCGCTGAATTGTCACCGGGTCGATGACGTCAGCGAGCGGGCCATTGTGGAGGGCGCGCGTGGCCTTCCCGTATCGCTCATCAGCGCAAAGGGCCTCTGCACGACGGGCGCGCCCGGAGTCGCCGGGGACTTTTGGCCAGCGTGTTTCCTTCCCACCATTCAAGCCGGGCTTGATGAGCCGCGAGAGCTTCGGACCAGAGTGCTCCCACTGTGAGCCCGTATGCACACGACGGAGGCGTTCTGTTCGGAGGGCGATCCGTTGGCTCTTGGGGTCCCGCCATCCGCGCTATCCCCGAAGTCAGCGACGGAGGACAGCCGTGGGCAATATGTGGAGGTGAAGGAATGCTCGTTGAGTAGCGTCTTCACAACGAGCATTTGCCGCAGCTTTCACCAACTTGGCAAAGAGCAGGATAAATTGAGTTAGGCAGGGAGCGGGGATATCTTGGAAGATATCCGTCTCGCGGTAAGGGTGTACGGTAGAGAGGATTTCCAGGGGAGTGGGCAAGGGGAAAGACGGCGATGTATCATGCGGCTGGTGGTCCGATTCCATGGGGTGGTCCGATTCAATGGTGGGGAGGAGCGGCATTAGGTCGACTGGCCTCTTGGCTGATGGAGGGGCTCCTCCACACCTTGCATGCCAGCCATCAACGGCTGCATGGGAACGGACGAGGCGGACTCCTTACCCTTCGTTGCCGCGGAGGCGACGGTGGGAGGGAGAACGGCCGTGGGCGCCGGCGGTGCGTTGGGCACCATGAGGAACTCCGACGGCGGGGCTTCTTCAGTGACCGGACAACGGCGTTTTAACGCCGACTGGGAAGAGCCCGGGGACCGGAGTGTGACGTCGGGAGTCTGTCAAGGGCGCGGCGGGGAGCGGCAGAGGGGAGGAGGGCGTGCCCCCGTTGGGGCGTTTGGGGGCTTGTGCGAGGCCGGGTGAGGTTGGGGCGTGTTTGGTCGGGGCAGGCGCAGTGGGTTTGACGGGGTTCTCGGCCGTTGTGCCGGCAAGCGTGCGGGCGGGACTCCCGTGGGTCGGGCGGCGCGCCTCAGCAATGAGGCGGGCATCGTGGCGTAGGGAGACCGCCAATGCGTTGCGGACGTTAGGGGCAACCCACGAACGAAACTTGGGGCTGACCAGACGAGCAGCCTCACTTTGTAGGCGAGTGGCGACACCCTTGGTGGCGGAGATGTCCAATGAGGAGCAGGTTTGCGTGAGCGTGAGCGGCGTAACCTACATTTCGGGGTAGGTCAGGAGGTGGGCGACGACGTTGAATACGTCAGGACGGGCCAGCTCGGGAAAGTAGAGGTAAACCCATTTCCCGACGTGCGGGACTAGGACGAAGGGGGGCAAGGTGGTCTTGGCGAGGGCGGCGGCCGAGCAGAGCTGGCGGTTGGCCGTGTCGAACGAGGGGAAGGAGGACGTAGTGGATGGGGCGAACCCAACGTGGAGGAGGTCGGGGGTAGGCGGGCGAACGGGTTCGGGCTCGCCCGTGCGGGGGTCGAGGCGGCATGGCTTGTCGGTGGCGGTGGCGAGGAGGGCGCGGGCGCGGGCAAGGTCGGCCGGAGAAAAATCTTCCGGATGGCCATTCATATGGCGCGCTTTCGGGAGATTCAAAACCCCCTGAACAATGGCGGGGTCGATGGTTGGGAGCTGCACCGAGGGTAACGGACGCAGCGTGGAGGGGTTGATTGGCCCTGGTGGCAGGCGGGAGGCGACGACCGCGTACGGATCGCGCATCCAGGGGGACGAGATCTGAGCGGTCCATGCGGGCGGCGAAGGCGGCCGAAGGGAGACGGAGAGGGCGCGGCGGCGGCCGAAGGGAGGGGGGGAATTGTTGGGAGTTATGGCAATTGGAGGCATGATGATGAGGAGAAGAAGTTTAGCTACTGTCCTTCACTTACGTTCTTGCTTTAAAATGTAGTCTTTCCCTCTGTGAACCTCCATTTATGCGCCCATCCCACGTAACTTTGTCGGCTAACGTCTACAGAACTGCAATCTTAAGATTCGCATTAACATTTACTGGAAAAAGAGAGCGACCAACTAGCCGCAGCACTCTTTTGGAGACTCATGACATTCAAGTTATCTGGGCGTGATGAAATATAAATCCGATGAGAAGAGAACGTCAAAAAAATTTTGATCTTCAAGGAACTGTTGGCCTCGGCCCCAAAGCAGATGACCAGGACGAAGGCGCCAAACCGTCGGCGACAACACGCGATTTCAGGTGCAAGAATAGAAACTTGCCGTAAAACGCACTGCGTGGGATGCTAAGTCGGTAAGATATGCACTACTAACCGAGAATGTCTGACACAATTTGCTGAATAGGTTCGTATCCCACAAATGGCGGCAACGTGTGCGTGTATTCCTCCAGCAACTCGTCGAAGTTGATGTGCACAACCCGGAAAAATAACATTTTCCGAATCTTGTCAGTCAAATTGATTCCTTGTGCAATGCCAGTGCGCTGGTGAATCAAAACGACGTCTCCAGGTTGCATCGAAACGCGCTTTGAGTTGCCCAGGTCCACATTCTTTTTTCGAAACGCAGGCAGAATGTTCTCTGTTTCCCCCTCTTCTTTAAGGGCATCTGACATGGCTGCATGGGTAATCATATGTGATTCTGAAATCAGAATGAAAAAAATCAAACAAAAGATCAAATGCGTCAGCTCAACAGTTAAGGATATTTTGATCGGATCAACACAACGAATCGCTTTTTCGAGACATACCTGGCCAAACCACAAATTGCCCAGCATTCTCATCCTTATCTTGTCCCTCTGACAATGCGATTCCAACCAAAAAGTTAAAGTCCGAGCCAAGCCCCCTGTAGTCCAGATTTGGCCTGTCCAATTCCCACTTTTTGGGGGGTATGGCGCGGTCAGACTCATCCCCTGTTCAATAAACTCCTCGTTAGGCAGCAAATACGACACTGTTGGGATGTTCTCTCGCAAAGTAACACAGTTCTCTCCGAGCAATTGCTCGCACGCATGCACCAAACCACTTCGAAAGAATACGTCTCGCAGGATATCATGCTTGCGCACCTTCTTTTCAAATACGGGCATCGCCGTGCTTGAACCTAATCTATTTTTTCCATTCTGATGATATCTCCCCTTGTCATACGCTTTGTCCAGATCATTCAATGCTCCCGCCACAAGCTCTTGTTGTACTAGCCCAGGCAGCACCACGTATCCTTCACGTACAAACGTCTCGATAAGTTCCCTCCCTACTTCGTAACGGCCGCTATTCGCTGCGGTAGAACTAGCTGCCAAACCCTCATTCCCCACTTTCTTCGATATATCCTTTTCAAATTCAGTCGCCCCTTCCGGAAGCAATTCCCTCAATCCATCAAACCCTACCCAGGGAGTTGGCGATTTCACAAAATCATGTAGCAACATATCCAATCGTGTGTCAACCACCCTGAAGTACACATTCTTTCTCACATGTTCCGACAAATTGATACCAGGCGCATGCGCCAGTCGCTGGTGCGCAATCATGATATCACCGGGATGGAGCAGAGTGCGTATAGGATCACCAACGTCCAGATTCTGCTCGTAAAAGGTTCGAACGATGTCATTTGCAGGCGTCTGAAATAATTTACCGCCCCTCCACCGAAACACAATCGACAAAAACAACTCAAAAGGTCAGTTGCCACAGCTAGTAACATGATAACCGCGAGGAGAAAGACGCTTAGTTGCAGTTTCTAACTTACGTTTTCAATGACACTCGATAGAGAGGAATGGGTTTTCAAATGTGACCCAACCCAAATGTTAAACTGCCCGCGATTCTCATTAATGTATTGCCCATCTGACAAACACACTCCACATAGCAACGAGAAATCAGAACCCCATGCTGCGTACTTACCATTGCCAGCATCGATATGCCACCTCTGCTTGGGGTGTGGTTCCTTCATATCCATCCCTTGCTCCACGTACTGTTCATTCTGCACTGTATAGGCAATCTGAGCCAACTTGTTTCGAATCCGGCAATGACCCTTTCCCAAAAGATCCTCTGCGGCACGCAGTAACCCAGTACCGTACGCCAAATCCAAAACTTCCGGCGCCTGCTTGACGGGTCTGACAAAACCAGGGACGGCTTTCTTCGACCCCGGTTGCGTTGTCCCGCTTGAGTTGTACTGTCCATTTTCGTACGCACCGTCAATCAAGTCCAGCGCAGCGCGCACCTTCTCAATGGGAACTGCTCGCTCCAGTATCACAAAGCCGTCCCGAATGAACGACTCCTTCTGCTCCTGACTCAGCACGGGTTCATCATTCATTTCAATTGTCACTCCGCTAGTAGATTCCTTCTTCGACCGGTTCAGTGTATAGTCCGCTGCGTCGTCTTCCAGAAACTCGGACAGGCCCTGAAAACCGACCCATGGAAGAGGTGCCGCCATCTGTTGATCTATGATGTTGTCGACCTCAGCGTGGGCCACGCGGAAGGAGATGTGGAGGCTGGTTGTTTCTACGAGATTAGGAGCTGCGGCCATCGCCAACTTTTGATGGGCAACGAGCACGTCACCGGGGTGGAGAAGAAGGCGGACAGGGGGGCCACAGTCGATGTGGCCCTTGTTCGTGTGCATAAGCTTAAGGGCATGATCATCGGGGCTCATCTTGGATACGATGCCATTAAGCGCAGTGTGGGTGACATAGTGCGAGCCTAGGGAAAAAAAGCCATAAAAGTGTCAGAGAGATGGGGGTGGCGGGAAAGGACAAGCCGAGCGGGAAGAATGGTGACTTACCCGGCCACACCACTATCTGGCCTCTATTCTCATCGAGGTGCATATCTTGCGACACGGCTACTGACATGAGGAGCGAGTGACCCCCTCCCTTGTTGGCATGTTTAGCCTGCACAGGCGTCAAAACCCTCCATCTCTTCTTCGGAAAGGGCTTCCTTAGCGGCATTTGTTGGTCCAGAAATGGTTGACATGTGGGCATAAAATCAAGATGGGCACGATTGCCTACCAAAACAGCAAAGTCGTCGCCGAGAAGTTGCTCAGCAATTTCAAGGAGATGGGCCTTAAAGAAAAGGTCTGTGAGTTGGGAGGATTTGGCGAGCTGGGTGGGTAAACGGAATGTTGGAATTTCCTCTGAGAGCACGTTGCGTGTAATTGAGGGGAGATCCGACGCCGCAATTGCATCCTGGATGAAAGAGTTGGCGGAGGAAAGGAGGTCGGGAGGCACGGCAGATGGAAGAACAACGTAGCCACTTTGAGCGAAATGGAGTTTTTGGTCGTCAGTGAGAGCGTTGAGACTGGTCATGGTGTGGTTGCACTAATCTCAACTGGTATTATCTGTAATCGCTCCTGTCGCTGTTTTCACGGACGGGAAGGATGGGATAGTAGACGCTAGCAAGAAGACGGCGGCTGAAAGTAGCGTTGCTTCTAAGTTGGTAAACCCAAGCGTGCAGAGATGCCTACGCAACAGGTTTCGAGATCTCTTCGTAATATAAAAATTACCACCTGGTGAAATACCGTACTGTACAGTAATGTACTGTACGTACTAGTACTGTTGTCATTCTTTTATCACTGGTGTACTGTCCAAATGTGCAACGCAGAGCACTTAAAATTAAGTTTGAATTGGGTGACTAAATTACTGTACTGTACTGTAAAGTATAAGAATTCGAGGGGAAGTATTTGACTTGCTTTGAGGAAAGATTATAGAAACCCAAGAACACAGTACTTTACAGTAATGGAATTTTATATACAGTGGGATTTCGTATTCAAACCGGCAGCTGTGTATACTGTACTGCACATGTATGGACAGTACAACTTCACAAAGTTTCGAAGCACGGACCAGGACTCGATTACTTCCGATCACTGATGCCTCTCTGGTCGGGTTACCGCCTGAAGTGAGTGAATAATTGCACCAGTGCTGAAGTAATTTAGAGTTTTCAATATAAACGGTGCTACCTGTAGTATCACAGCGCAAAAGGTATGACACGTGTAGCACGCAGCAAGGTTGCTGGTGGAAGTCTACTGTAAGCCCTACAAGCCGAGCTTACAAAGTCTGACATAACTACTGACCGTTGTGCTCGACGGGTTGGCTTCCCCTTATTGCGGCAAGAACGAGTGTTTACTTCTTCTCTCTGATGGGTGATGATTCCTGTCTTGGACTTGCTCCGCTACTCGGTACAAAAGCCTTTACATAGACTTTTTTGTAGCCCGTCTGCACTGTATTTGGAAGTACAGTACAGTACAATATAGAACTAGTCCACCATAAAAATTAAATCTAATGGCTACAGTAGAATTTGGTACTAGATTAATACAATAAAATATCTAAGCATTCTTGCTGAGCTGTCACAGGTGCTGCGCTGTCACAGCAAAACGTTTGCCTGCTGCGCTGGCACTTTCGCACACCCTTTCTGTATAACATTCCCGCACTTTCAAAAAGCGAGGTAGGTGTGCCTTACTTCTTACGGATAATCCATTGCTCGATGAAGATTTTGGCAACTCTAGCCCGTAGAAGATTTACCAGAGGCTTGCAAACATTCGGCTTGGTTAGACCATCAGCAGGATTTGCGACACCAGCGATAAGTCCAACATTTGAGACTTCGAACTTGTTATAGGCTTCGCGAGCAGCAGCGATGTCTGTCATCAAACGTTTTTCAGTTGTATGGAAAGCACGGGTAAAGACATCGAAAATTTGCTTCGAGTCTGTGAACATTTTCAGAGGTATCTTACGGCGTAAGATGCGTTCCAAATCGTGTTTCAATATGTAAGCGACATCAAATGCGACGGAGAATTCGTACACTTCTCCAGCCATGATAGACCGTACGACGCGTCGAGACTGGCGGATGCTATAGTTCAAAACATGGTAGCGGTCTGCGTCATCACAAAGCAAAATAATGAATCCTAACTGCGAAGTGAGATCTGTGTTTGTCGCAAACTATGAATCTGCGTAAGCACGAATATGCAGACTGTTGAAATTGAGCGGAGAATATTTTAAACGGATTTTTTAGTATCTTTCACGTAGTTAATGGAAGTATTAAGCTCGTCTATTGCCTTCTTTCCGACATTTTCAACGGTTACTTGTGCTGCGCGATTGATTGCACAGCATATGTCTGGACGAGTGTGCGATAGCCAACTGAATGCGGCTCGGACGGAACGAAAGAGTTCAAAGGTAGAATCCTTTGGTATTGTTCTGAGCTTGGCAAGATAGTCTGGTTGATGGGCGTATAAAGTTCGCTGACCATCAATCTATTTTTCAGTTTCAATATGGATGCCGACGAACTCAATATTGTCATACTCGACCGGTTTTGGCTCAAAAGAACGAGCTCTGAGTTCAATGAGCTTATCAAAATTTTCATTTCCAGCAAACAAATTATCATCGAAATAGGCTCCAAGAAGTCTATCGGTACCCTCGGTACCTTTTTTCGCGTAATGGAAAGGATCTCCGTCGAGTGGTAGCATTCCTAGTTCGTTTTTGACGAAACATTCGAGAGTACCGCCCCAGTAGTCGCCAGAATAACATATACCATAAAGATGTCTTTTCAGCTTCAGTACTTGATCTCCTCAGATGTTCAAAACTTTCGATCTGCCTCACGGATCTTAAGATATATATCACGATTTAGCTTTTTTTTCGCTTGGTGGTAAGCTTGAACGAAATCAATCATTGCGAGGCGATAATTAAGAATGGCAGATACGGAAAGGATTATTGTTGTGGAGCTTTGGCGTAGCGTTGGGCAGCTATGCACTATAAACTCTTTCATGTCATCTTTGTAGCCTTGTCCAACGAAACGTGCTTTGGCCTTCTGACGGTCGGTACCTTGATTCTTTAGCGTAAGTTCAAATCTTCCACCGATAATGTTTGCCTTCCGGGGAAGAGACGAAATATTGACGACTTCCCAGACCTTGCGATCAGAAAGACCCTGAATCTCATTGCGTTTAGCTATTTCAAATGCTGCGGAGTTTGATCTTTTGTCAGCAGTAGGAATTTTCTCCATGATATACGTTAGGCTTGGAGTCTCGAAGACTTCAGTGTTTCCCTCTGTTTTGACCCGAACTTCAGCCATTATTTCTTGAACGGTTGCAAGAAATGCTGCGCCCGAGAATACTCGGTCAAAGAAGGTATCTATTTTGTCACGCTCATTATCAGACAATTTTTCCTTTCCTTTTTGGTGATCCGGATCCGTTATATACTCACGGACTCTGTCAATCGAAACACTTTTAAGTTCGTTATTGATAATGATCCAAAGATTTTTTTCATCTCCTGCAACAACCTTGTATGGGCCTTCCCATGCTTTCAACTTTTCGCGATAGAATAGTACTTGGGATCCAATTCTAATCTCGCGGTCTGATGCAATCGGGAGGTTACGATTAAGAGCAGTGCGGATGCTGGCAGAAGCAGCAGCCTTAGACATTTCAGAGCGAGCATCTTGTAATGCTTTCATTCTCTCACGCTGCTCGGGAAGATCTGAGAATCGCAGCGGAAATTGTGGAACGATTCCAAACACGAGACGAGTGGGAGACAATCCATCTGGCCCGGCGGTGTTGTTCATGGCATGAACAGAAAGGGAAAGACAGTCATCTTTCGAAATCTTTGGGTGCTCCATTCTTACCTTACGATAAATTCGTCGGAGGAAGTCATGGTACTTTTCACCGACGCCAATAGCATTTTGGCTTTCGATACCTGAGTCCAAGCGTGTTATCTCACTCGCTTGTAGCAAGTGACGCCACCGGTCACTATCGAATTGTGGTTCACGATCAGTGTGAATTTCTTTCGAGTAACCAACGTACTTTGTAACCCATTGACGGACGTAAGCTGTCCATACGTTGTTTGCCGACTCTCCATCGAGGAATACTGCAGCACTGAACAACGTATCCTTGCAAACCATGTGTAGTACGGGCATGCTTTCCAAGTACATAAAATCCATAAGCAAAGTTCGGTTAAAGACTAAGTCTTCGCTTGGCAGTGCGACGCGAAAACGACCAGGTTGTTTCGAAATCCTTTGACAAACATCACAAGATTCGGTAACTTTTTAAAGTGACTTAAGTGTCTCTGGTGTCGCTTGAGGATCCTTGGCCTGCTTCATCGTTTTGCATATTCTCAACGGATGCGGGTGATAAAAGTGCCGGTGGATTCTTTTTAATTTGGGCTCTGTATAAATAACTTCGTAGTTCCATTCATAGTAGGCATGGCCCAGCTTTCGACTGAGAGGTACGCTCCAGGAAGGATCTTTGCATCTGATACGATTATCCATTGTGTCTACTAGAAGCTTGTACTTATCAAGTACGTCGAGTCCTAAAAGAAGCGGTATTTCAATATCTACAACATCGAGAACGATTTTCATGTGACGGTTGTCGCCATATGGGATTCGAAATTTTGCTTTTCCGATACTTTCCTTCCTGTTTGCTCCAAATTTGTAGACCTTTGCTGCTGAAGATATGAGAGCTAGAGGGATTCCCATAAGGCGGTAGTATGCCTCAGCTTGACTCTTCCCTACTACGGATCTCTGAGCCCCAGTATCCAAGCAGACTCTATTGAACCTTTCAATGCGTTTTGGGGCCGAAGGAGAAGTAAGTTTGATTGTAGCGCCACCTACAGATTTTTCATCATTTGTGTCACGGACATAATTAACAAGTGCATCGAATAGATCAAAAGTCTGTTTTTTCTTCTTCAACTTCATCGTTAACATATACATCTGTTTCATCTGGTACTTCTTGACTCATTTCCTGTTTTGCTTTACTAACAGAGTCGAGCTGTTGACATAATTCAAACAATACAACATGAGCATTTTGGGTGTTTCCATTTCTCTTCGACATGTACTCCATTTTTCGACGAGTGGCTTTAGCAAGGTCAATCTTATGCGGAAATGAACTTAGCATATGGTCAGGGGAATCACAATTGAAACATCCCATGACCGAAAGTGGTCCAAATGGATCCTTCCTACTGCGGTAACTACGTGTATCACCGACACCACGATGTCGGTTAGCGTAGCGACCAGGTCCTTGATAGAGTATCCCAGGGACCTTTTCGTCCTCATCTGAAGTAGTACGTGACCTAATTGCAACTTTATCTCTCATGTTTGCCAATTTGGCTTCCCTAGATAGATGCGAGTGTCCTTCAAGTTCTCCATAGAGTTGCTGAAATGAGAGTCCATGGGTAGCGACGGTACTTAACGGGTCCGTTGCCCATGCAAAACCGACGGTAGCATTACGAAGAAAATAAATCTTGTGTGCTTCACTCCTGTGCAAAACAGGAATTTGCGGTGAAAGCTTTGTTATCAGCTTGTACAGTTTTTCAAGTGCTGGAAGCTCATTAAGGCCTTCAGAAGTATACTTAGATAACCTAAGTCCACAGAGATAGTTCTTCACTCGATTTTGACGAATCACGGAGTTGTATTCATTACTAATGAGGTTTATGGCCTCAGTAAACGAATTAACTTCGTTATAAATTCAATCCAAGTAAAATCTCTTAGCATCACCACGTAGAAAGTTATGAAGGTATTGCTTCTTCTGCACAGTGCTGAGACCATAGTCACGAGCGACTTGTTGGTACTCGGCAACATATTCCATCCATGACTCACCAAGGTCTCCCGAGAATTTTTGGTCCTTGTCACGGAATCTTGAGCCCATGTAGTACGCCAATTTGTCCTGATGCGTGGGGACGGATGTAGCAAGAGATTGTCCATCTTCGGTGGCTGATTGTTCCTGACCTCTTCGGGTTGTACGACGACCTGATTTCATTATGTCCTTTGTTATTTCTTCTGCAGCTAACTTGTCTTCGTCTTCGGTATAGAGATTAGCGGCTAGCTGGCGGATAACACGACGAGAACTATGCGGCGGCATATTTTCTCCACGGTCATTCAACCAGTCACAAAGTGCTTTATAAGCAATAGGCAGAGCTTTTATGGCAGGAGAGAACAATACAGCAAGTGGAAAAAGTTTGGCAACCTCATCCGCTACTTGAGGTCCAGTCATAGACCGAGCGGAGACACGATTCTCTAGTAATTGAATTGAGTTAATGAATCCAAAAACCTCTTGAGAGACATTTTCCAGTGCTATCTGAGACAAAAACAAGTCCGATAGATTGGCAGTGCTTCCTTGTTCCATGTTGATCACTGACCTAGAAATTAGGATAACTTTTGACTTGTTTCCAACAGAAATTTAGTGTGTGAGCAATAATACTCTGGTTCATCGTTGACGAAGGGATTTTCAGGATTTTGTTCAGTGGAGTAGTATGCAGTTGTAAGAAAAAAGTGTGGAATAAAACTGAGGACACTGTGAGGATAATTCGCGAATGTAGTATCGCAGCGCAAAGGTATGACACGTGTAGCACGCAGCAAGGTTGCTGGTGGAAGTCTACTGTAAGCCCTACAAGCCGAGCTTACAAAGTCTGACATAACTACTGACCGTTGTGCTCGACGGGTTGGCTTCCCCTTATTGCGGCAAGAACGAGTGTTTACTTCTTCTCTCTGATGGCTGATGATTCCTGTCTTGGACTTGCTCCGCTACTCGGTACAAAAGCCTTTACATAGACTTTTTTGTAGCCCGTCTGCACTGTATTTGGAAGTACAGTACAGTACAATATAGAACTAGTTCACCATAAAAATTAAATCTAATGGCTACAGTAGAATTTGGTACTAGATTAATACAATAAAATATCTAAGCGTTCCTGCTGAGCTGTCAAGGGTGCTGCGCTGTCACAGCAAAACGTTTGCCTGCTGCGCTGGCACTTTCGCACACCCTTTCTGTATAACACTACCATATGTATAACCCTGGGTGTTGCGAGACTACATTTTTTTTGAGTCCTTCATTACATTTGCGAGCAAACAGGCCGATCCCGTGTGCATAAAGTCTGTGCTATTCTCTTACGCAACAAACCACTCTGTACTGTGAAAACTAGAACTAAAGTTCGGGACGCCTACAGATACAGAAACGCTCTCGTCATTGCACTAGACAGGCAACATTGTCTGTCTCGAGATTGATCTTTAAAGAAACTAGTACATTATTGTGAGGAAAAACGAGATGTCTCTTATATAATACCTCTTCCGTAAGAGGGATGAAAAAGCTGTGAGAACCAAACCAAAACAACAGTCCAGGACCGAAAAAACCTGCTGTACAGCAGTTCCTTATAACCGTAGCATCATTCTGCCAGAATCATTGACTCGGAGGGCACGAGAAACCCAATCGAACCGAATGCGGCTGCACACTGTCCAAAAATCTATGAGGAAGCGGAGGCATGTATCCTCGAGTTTGTCCAACGGCACCACATCTACCTCCCTGACGGAGATGGCGGCGTCCCGGAAGTATTCACGCCAGCCAGTCTCGCTGCAAAGCCCGATAATGCACATTGCAATTTAAATCGAGACTGGTACGAGTTAGCAGCAAATTTCGTTTTGAAAGATGGACAATGAAAGACACATGAAAACTCCACGACGCACACGAACGTTGATATCTGGCGAAGGATCCGCCATCGAGAGTACCTAAAAACGCCAGCTGTAGCATTTCTCACTGGAACTACCCCAAGCGGAATAGAATAAGATTTGGAACACCGTTATGGACCTCGCATTACATTCTACCGTGATGCATGGGAGTAAAGTCATAGGTAATCGTGTACATATAAGTTGCGGTTGGTTGTCGTTAGAGGTCCAGAGATGGAGAAACTAGAGTAGCGTCTGGTGCCTTTGCTGTAGCAATTGCTGAATTTTATTGGATGCGGATTAGGGGATTGGAGAAATCGTGATTACTTTTACATATTGGCAAGGTCCATGGAATTATTTGACCGATATTTACAAAAAAATAGCTGAAAGTAAATATAGATGAGTAGAATTTTGTCCCTGGGTTATACACAAATTAATCTATTGATAATATGTTGGGGAACACATAACATTCGGTCAAAAACCAGACATTTCAGTGATAGGACAACTGAAAAGGTTCTAAAATCGTTGCTGTTAGTATAAAAAAAGTTATTCACATCTATTAGGAGTTCAGCTACCAACTTAAGTTTTCCAGGAGAAGAATAATATGATAAACTAAACATTGATCCTGCAAGTACACTTACTGTAGATCATAAAAGAAACTGCCAAAAGTAAAAGAGGAGACCTTTTGGGTTTTATAGGGAAGAGAAAGGGGTTGACTGGGAAGGAGACAGGATAGAGTAGGTTTAGGAGTAGGGGAGGGGGGTCGCCAGGTCGACGCAACCTCCTGAGAGTTGCACAACTGACTCGGGTGCTACCTATATAAAACACCCGAGCGGCTATGGCTGAGAACTGTCGGTACAGTAGTGAGCTTACTGTACACTACTGTACTCGACCTTGAAAAATGATTAAAACTACTACGTAAAAATATAGAAAGTACAGTACGTTACCCAAAAAAATCGTCATAGATAGTACTAGAAACACACAAAAATCACCTTCCAGTCACTGCCATCAACAGGGTTGTTTTAAGAGTGAGCTTACGCAAAAACAGAATTCTGAAAGGTCTTCAGAAAGACGTAGTATGATAAATTTCTGAAAAGTATTTCTGAAATTATTTTCTGAAATTTGAAAACGTGTTTACGCATGGACAAATGGGAATGCACCATGTTTTTTCCTCACAACCATTTCTCACGGGTCTTCACTAACTGGTCACATTTCAGCAATTTACCTCAAGACTTCATTCCAGAATTCTGCAATTGAATCACAGACTGTAATTCTATTGCTGAAATTTGGCAGTTTAAGTTACGAATTCTTTGTGCGTAAGCTCTCTAATGTATGGATGAACTGGTTGGTTTTCCTCATGCCGTAAACTAAAAATGAAAACCTACAATATACCGTAGGCTGCGCTGGTGCTGCATCCCGTCACTGTGAAATCGGCGAATATATGGCGTGGAGGCAGCATTGCTGGCGTAAATTTCATTTTGTAGGTGCAGTTATTACAGTGGGGTGGCGTGGCACAGGTCTGCAAGTACTGTACTGTGCACGGCCTGAAAAAGTCCGTAGCCCTAGAAAAAGCGAAGTATAACTTTCTTTGTTGTGTGATAAGTACTCTTCAATGTCTCAACTGCTAGAAAAAGTTGAGCTGCACATTCCGACATGCAGCCACTTCCTCGATTAAAGTCACAGTATGTCGTAGTTTTTATATTTTAATGGAATAGTTACGACAGCTTTTCTTCTTGGGGATGTAGTTAGTGTAACAGAGACACGCTCAGGACGCTTTACTATGAAATTTGATTCATGCTATGAGTCATGCTTTCGGGGGTTAAAGTAAAGTCACCTTAACTATACTCTAGTTCTATCAACTTTCGCTGCTACAAATTCTGTGCCATGGCTCGTTGCATGGGTAAAACAACAGAGTACTCCGGGAACACCTCTCAAGCCCTTCGATTGAATGAGGGAAAGAACTCTCTTACAAACCTTGCAGTGCTTAGATACCGTCGCCAATTCCCAAAAATCTCAAGAGCTTCCCTTGCTCGGGATAAAGAAACACATGCGGCTCCCTATCATCTCAGAAGTTTGTTGAAATCCCTTCGATTGGATTCTGGGAACTCTAGGCCTCCGCGGGTGAGGACCTAACCATAGAGAGAAAGACGACATTAAATTGAGACCCTTTGCAGGAATCAAAGGTAATAACAGTCACTTTTTTGTCCGATCCCTCTCTCACTAATCTACTATAAAATTCCGATGGCTACTTTATATAAGGCATCGCAACTGCAAAATTTGCCGCCCTCATTCTCTTTTCCCTCTTTTTGATCATAGAAACTATAATTTTCGCTTCGAAGGGGTTTGAGTACCCAGCCCCTGAGAATACGTTCTCGGTGGAGGTTTTTGCTGTTTATTTCGTATCTAGAAGTTTCACAACTCAAAATTGAACTCCCATGAACCAAAGATGACTTGAATAATTGAAACGATTCCAACGATTATCGCTAGATCTCCGACTATTCTTGACCTTTCCGTTGTAAAACAAATTACTGACCAGGGTTCAAATTTGTTCCCCATTTTTCTTCTGCTCATTCAGAAAGAAAGAAATTAGAGGATTAAGCTTTCTTATGCAGCCAACTTCCTTAAGATTGACCTTGCCCTCTGACAAGGTATTAGACAGTGCATGTATTCCCCTCTGTATGAAGTGCACACGGGTTTTCAAATGTCTTAATCATAGCTTAAAATTTGATTTCGTGAGAGGGCTCTTCCGTTGCGGCTCTCCAACGAAAACAAGGGTTTTTCCAAATAGAAGAAGGCCAGTAGAAGAAATAGCTGTGTTTATGTTCCAGCAGTATCCCAGTATTTCATGAAGATATCATCTACTGCGGCGTTGTTAAAACTCAAAATCAAAACCGACCCGTGACGAGGTCTGGTGTAGTAAAATCGGGGGTCCTGTCATCCAGCACGGCCTTTTTGGCGGTGATACGGATTAGTATATTCGAAATGTGACTATTACCTGTTCCAGGTGGACCTTGGCAGAAAATAATCCTATTACTCAAACCTGAGAATGAAGAACCGTTGATTTCACGCCTGGCCAGAAAAGTTTCCAACATGCTTAGCGGAATGCAGCAAAGTAATTCCCACATGAAAGCCCAGGATACCGAAACAGCGAACTGGGACTCATTAAATGTCACAGAATATTTGAATGTGAACATCATGACCGAGCACCTAGCCTTTTCCAATAAATCATTGACATATACAGCGAAATTCTACGAAGTTGGTTGAACAGCCGAGAGCCTCTGCACTGGAAATTTCTGCAAATCTTTTAGCTTGGCAACAGAGTGAGCTGATAGAAGAAAATATTGGTCTTTATCGACCAATTCTTTGCCAATCGCCCGATCAGGGAACCCTGCGCGAAGTGTGGGAAAAACATAGTGCAAACTGAACACTGCGGCTTAAAAACATGTTAAAACCTTGTATTTCACTCCATAATTTGGAAATATTGACAATGTAGTCAGTGTTGTCGAATAAATCCAAGCCAGTGGAGAAATATTCGCTCTTATTCGAATCATCTCAAACCAACAGATTCAAATCGCTGATATTATTACCAGCCCGATCAATAACCGCCTGCTGGAAATGATCAGAATTACCAGTAAAGAATCCATACAGCGAACCTCTCGGACGTTCTTTTTCGAAAAGCCGCAACTTAACTACAAAATACGAGTCGAAAACTGCAGGACTAACGCTTTGAGAAGTAGTAGAGGTAGATGTTACTCTTGTGCTCTCCAAAGACACAGAAGCCGTGACCGATGGGAGGCGTATGTATCTACTTAGTACACCGCTATCCTCAAGCATTGGGAGGGGGAGTACCACTGAACCAAAGCTATCATTCTTATCTGCTTCTTGGCGAGTCCATACTATCAGGTTTATGTACCCGTATACCTCAAGTTGCTCGACAATTCCGCACCAGTACACAAGCTCATCTCCACTTTTCAATCCCTCTGGTCCAATTAATGTATCCTCCATCGGCACGAAGGAATAAATAGGGAGTAACACAAAAGAGCAGTCATCGACGAGACTCATACATACTTCAGCAATTACCTGTGATCCAGATACCATGCAGTAGTCGAGGTCCCTTGTCGCCCTATTAGACACCTAACCCAAGCACTTGACCCTCAAAACTTAAGAAATGGAGATACCAAGTTGTAGCAGTACATTTGGGCCGAAATTTTCGGCAACGTTTTGCTGAATCACTGATTGGAAAATACTGATGCGGTATTAAGTATGACATAGATGAGGTAGCAAAAGTTCGTCATGATGTTTAAAGACGACTCTGCGAGGCTAAAAAACCAAAGAGGTTGCCCTGTCATTATATTAAGTGCGTAGTTTCTTAAATCGTCTTCTGTGTTCGCTGCACCACACTGTAACCGAACTTCTTGAACTTAATCACGATTTTCACCTTCTTTTCTGTTTCATTCACGTTGAAGATCGGGTTGCTGCGCTGAACTATCTTCAGTATTCCATTCATGCGATTGCGTGGGTACACGGCTAGGGGGGGGAAAAGAGAGAAGAATCGATTGTGGGTACGTCGCTGCTAGTGCCATTGACGGCTGCCTAAAGTCTGTTTCCCATTATATACAGTTCTCAGAGCCCCTTCGTACCCCGAAAATCTTATTCTCCCTTGCAAATCCATGGAATTCTTAGACCGTCTCACGAAACGCGCTAAATCCAGGGAAATTTCATGCAATGGGTTAAGGTGCTCGATGAAGGCCTTTTAACGACACGTTCAATGTCCAGCTTTGAGACAGCGAATCCAAACCAAAGGAAAATGTTCATGTGACAATAATAGTACCAAGAGAGGTAATAAATTGAAGATAACTCCCCAAGACACACTGCCGGATGAACTTTGCGACCAATTACTTGCAACCGATAATGACGCACCCATTATGTCGAAACGAAGTACGACAACTGAGGCTTTCTGATTGAAAAGAGTTCCAAGAGCCAGATGAAGAACAAAGAGAAATGCTTCGTTGTTAAGTTTCACCTCTGGGGCCTGCAGGATCTGGTCGTACTCATCCCATGTTATATACTGTTGATTTTTGTCGAAATCCTCGTACTTCAAAGTCGTTATTGTTTGAGTCTGTGTTCCAGATCCAGTCACTTCGCTTCTCTTCCTCTTCATTTCTCAAGGCAGGTTTCAGAAGACCCTCCACGTCGTTGAATTCATCACAAGTACGCTTCCTTGCAGACGATGAATTGCCAGCACTGCCTTGCGGATCATTTAGAGTGTCGGGGAAGGAACCAACCTCTCCTGGAGACGTTTGCGAGTCTTTGGCAGTAGAACAATGGCTATGTCATTATCTATATTCTCCTTGAATCCTTCCTCTGTCGCTACTCCACCGGATGTGAAACGAGTGGGAATAGAAATTGACTTCAGCGGAACATCGGTCGACGCAGACGGAGTCGGAGCGGACGGCAAACTAGTATTTCTTTGACAGTTCCCTCCACTTTCTCTGATCTTCTTGAATGCTTTCGGACTTCTCTTTTGCCGGCCTTTTCCCTTGCTAGGCTTTCCCTCTTTACGCGGAGATTATTATTTGGGCTCAACTAACAGAATACCCTGTTCTGTATCGCCAGAATCCTCCTTCAATATTCTCCCACGCAGATTACCCCGCTTTCGTTTCGGAGGAAGGAATTACATCCCACTTACCAGTGCGCCTTTGTTGCCCTTTTTGGCTGCAATTTCAGGCTTCGGGGTCGTACAAGGTTCTGGTGCTGCTTCCGAAGGTTCGAGAAAGAGGGAAGCATTTCTGTGCGTGTTCCTGCGACGTTTTTTTGCCGTTTTCGGTTGCTTCCCTGCAGTCATTTTGCCCACCATGACGATATTTTTCTGCGCGAAAAAAGAAGTCCGTGGATTGGAAAGACAAGGAGGTTGCGGTTCTGTGAATAATCGAAAAAGGGGGAATTCAAAGGGGATAGGTTCGGGGAGGTGCGGTGTGATAGACTGAGGGTATTTGGCAGAAGGTTGGTGAGGGATGCTGAAAACGTTGGAGGAGTTATCTGTCGTATGAAGGTTCACGCGTTACCCTTTAAGTACTATCGGAAAGCGGCTGTTGGGTCTCAGATTGTACAAGCTGTTTTCATCAAAGCCGCAACGCTGTTGAGATGAATTTCCTGTTGGAGGGGACTCATCACACGCAATATTATCGACAGGTATAGAAAGATGTGAGGCAGTTGATCTCGTCCTTTTGAGGGAAACCGCAACTACCGAAATCGTATGCAAAGGGGCGCTTGGCTCGGGAGGGGGACGGGAGATAGGGACGGAATTTTTTGCGTGAGAAGGGACTAGTTGACACTAGTGCGAAAAGATGTATCCATGAGACCGAAGGAAGTGATCGAAGAGTTGCAAGAACGGACTACGGTTAATGACGGAAGTAACAGACTGGAACAGAATGTGCTACGTAAAAAATTATGTTTTGATCCGACAAATACTAAGCATTGCGATCAAAATATCCACAATAACGGGTCTAGAGTGCGATCTTCAAAAAAAAGATGTTTTAACTGAACTTCGGAAACGGCAGCTGTTCCTTTGTGGTACTTGGACAGGTAGTTTCCAACACAAGAATGGACTATTTGAAAATGGTACAGTTACATACGTTACTGATTCAGTACCGTACAGAATAGTGTTGATTTACCTCAAAACCCGCGACCCCGAAGCCAAAAATGAACAATGAAATACGGAAACAACGGAAAATCAGCATACAAACTTGAGCTCCCCTTTTCGCAGTACATTACATGCACAACTGTGCCTTACAACCTCACTGTAATTAATGTACCTACAAAATAAATTTTAGGCCAGCAAAGCTGCCCCCCCACCATATATTCGACCATTTCACGGTGGCATAATATAGTACCAACGCAGCCCAGATTGTAGATTCTAGCCTTTATTTTTCCTAGGTATTTAGAAGTTCGTCTTTACATTTTTAGAACAAAAAAAGTTGTGCTTCACTTTTGTAGCACTCCCGCCCCCGTATTTGCCGAGGCTTTGCCCAATACATTACATGCAGAACTGTGCCACGCCACCTAACTGTAATTGCTGTACCTACAAAATATATTTTAGGCCAGCAACGCTGCCCCCAAGCCATTGATGCGCCCATTTAACAGAGTCATGTTGAAGTATCAACGCAGAGAAAAGAAAACCAATAGTGATTTGCGACCCTACTCTGTTTCCTGTACCTAAAAAAGTTTGGTTGACCCCCACAATACGGCCCCTTCAAGCCTCTCTTGCAGACACGTCTACTAAGCAGTGTGCAATGTAATTCAGCAGAAATCTATGCCTTTCGACTGGATTGCTGAAAAAGTTTAATACTGTGTGGTCCTTACATGCATGGCGTAGCATATTGGAGTTGGGAAGTTTGGGGTGGGAGCTTTTCTTTCGGTCGGTTCCGATCGCAAGGTAATTTATGTATTATTCTGCCCCCACTGTGAGTAAGAATAATCTAAACAGTTGCGTGCAGCGACTGATGCTTCATTTAATACGTGAAGAACGGGTACCACTATATGGAGTTACCACTATTATCAGAATTTCTACCAATGGAATTTAGTCAACAGGAATTACATAATCCTGTGTGTCTCATTGTGTTTTCTCTGCGGGATTCCCTGCTGCCGAAGCAGAAGGCGGAAGATGACTCCCTTCACTTGAGAAACCATTGTTCTCGATTATTTCGCCCACTTCCACATGTTTAGGGAAAATATTACGATACAATTTCAAAATTATGCTCCACATAACGTCGTCGTTTTCATTTTACAATATGACGCGCATTATTTTCAATCGAATAGTTTCAAGCTTAATATTTTCGGATAGGGCACAATCCTCGATATACAGACAAAGCCCAGCCAATATTTTTCTACAGCAACCATCACCGTCAAGGTTCACCAACGCTTCACCAAGCTTCCTTGAAACTTCATCGATTTCGCTATAGTTACTTTTCTTAGAACCGCTATTCTGGCTTTTGGTAGATTTTGATGATGTTGATATTGTTGTTGAAGAGCTACGCATCGGAGATGCTCTTTTTTTCTTTGTGCTGCCAACAAAGTTACGAGAAGTTCTTATCTGTCGACGCTTCCAGGGCTCAGATCCCAATTCACTCATTCTAACATTATCCAACTCTTTTAACTGTTTCACAGAAATTCCTGGAACCAAACCTACGCCATGTTTTAGAGCAGGGTGCTTAGTAGGAGACCTATGGTATGAGTATGAGGCCCAGAATTTGTTTATTGTCGACAACAAAATCTATTGAATAATAGTACGGCTAGGCCGAACTTACAGCTATATAGTACCTACTACTGTTTAGACTGGGTTTCATTCGAAAACGCCTCAATAGCTAAATCTACGAAATCTTTATTATCATTTCTTTACAGTCAGATATCAACAGAGATTATTGGTTATTAACTTTCCAATGCACAATATTGAATTTTTTGATGACGAATTTAATTGGAACCTTGTAAAAGTTTAAGTGCAATGTGAACTTATCTAATTGGTTCTAGGCATGAATTTCATTCTTTTTCCGCAAAATATGATACTGTATTGCCAACTGTTGATTTTACTGATTCCTCTACAGTCGCAGAAATCCCAATACCTTTCTATATTTTCCATTGAAAAACCGATGGTAACAGTCATTCCTTGGCTGATCCAAGTAACGTTATTGTCAACCATTAAACGATTTAGGCCTGTTCACTCCCTGATTTCCTCATCGCTATTGTAAATAGTCATAATATCTCCGCAAACGGTTTACTGTACCTTCTATTGCGACCAATAAAATTTTACCGTCCCGTAATTTTTATGGCGATACTACCATAAGAACGCAAAACACTGCGGTTTGTCCGCAACCATGTTTCACAAACTTCTGAAACTAGTAAACTCAATTTCCAGGACTAAATTCCATTTCCGGGCAGATCTGATCGCATTCAAGAAAACCATGTATCCGTTGCAAGATTTCTCTTTGGGTAACTATCACAGAGCTTTCTAGGTCCTTGAGTACTGTAGTCATGCTAGCGACTATATTGCTCATGTGTGTAATCCTAGCTTTCCGCATTTACAAATAAATCGAGAGCGTTGTCGTAGATCCCAAAGAGTCAAAATTACAACACCGTATTCAAATGAAAAATCAACATAATAACAAGAATTCATATTTCTCAGCCTACTCACAACGGCTACCTCGAGCTGTTTTGCTCCAATCTCAATAGTACCAAGCTCTAAAACAAAGTACTTTTAATTAGAATGTAATCAAATTGATTAAAGTTATGAGCTAAAATATGGTAGAAATTAGCCCTGGCCACTCCTTGTTGTCATTAATAGAACTGTTTGATTTTATTAATTAGAATACATGTGACATCCCCATTAATATTGCCATATTACATTACATCTTAAGCCCGTGTGGGTTGAGTCAGTTTCCCTGTAGGTCTATGAGTGAGTGGAGCGTCCTCCCCGGACAGTCGTACGATAATTCACCTGGAGCCATTCAGGAAGCTTTCGGTGAATGGTTTCTACTCCTTTGAAACAAGGGAGCCTACTGTTATACGACAAGTATGTTACGAATCTCCAATTTTTGTAACTGTAAACGTCCTATTGTATCATGCATGTAGGTAAGTCATGCAAAAACTATTAAATTATATTTTGTACCTTGAGAATACAGTTTGTGCCGATTTTTTCAATATATCGCTGATTATACATGATGTAAGTCATATCTTTTGTGATATGCCATTCTGCAGCCTGAAATATAAATCTTTTTGATACGCTTCCTCAACATATTCAGACAATGGATAGACTAGCTCCATATCTCTGATTTCGGAAAACTAACACATGTAACCCTGTTTTCAGTAAGGTCCCATCGTAATGCACTGCTCAAAGTTTCTTCATTTGAATCAATGTTTATTTCCAATATTGGATTAATCATACATGGACGCTTAAAAAAGCATTGCCTATCATTTGTCCTTGCTTAGTTGGACGCATGATTTATTTGTTTTTTTTACTCGATACATTGACAAGTTGTTAAAATATTTACAATGCACGTTGACTATTGATGATTCACACATTTGTGTGTATCGAATCAGTGTAGTATTGGTTTGGTACAAAGAAGCCTCCCACAAATTACTGCTGCATATGGCTATAGGTCGTTCAATCAATTCAAAATCACACTCCTGCTCCCTGTCTTGTTTCAACAGAGGCAATTTTTCTTGCAGCATGAGAGCGTATCACACTTGACTTATAATCACAAATACCATGCTTTTAGTTGTTCATCACCTTCATCTTTTCTGCAGAAATGCAGATATACATGTATTTGTTTTGACCTTTTTTCTTTCGTTACTGTTCTATATTCCTGAACTTCTTTTCATTTATTTCATGCTCGACATTTTTGTGTGAATTTGCATACTATAACCAATTCATTTTGAATATTTGCTCTAAAAGTTCAATAAACCAAAACTATTTCCATATTACACGTTGATTTATAGACATTCTCTCTTCACATAGTGACATATATAAATGATAGGAGGTATTATCTGTCTTTTTTGACGTTTCTTGCACAGAACATTCAGATCAAACGTTCAGTGCGCCACCTTTGGTGCTGATTCTATTGTAAAATTCTTAACCATTCTATTTCATATGTTCTATGCGTCACTGTCAACATTTTTATGATTTGTCAGTTTTTCATGCGGGAGGATCACCGAGGTACCCGTATCCCTCTTTCCTCAATGAGCACTGCGAGTATCTCAATCAGGAGCATTGCAGTCTAGTTGAGTTAGGATTACACATCCGTTTAATCACAGAATTCATTAATTTTAATGACTATGATTACATAAAGGGAAAATTGTTCACCTTTTCTTTATTGAAAAGCTTGTCCTCTTCTTTTTACCTTGCTTGTGTTACAGTTGGAGCATCGGGAGCGAAAAAAATCTCATATATCAGTAGCGCAGTACTCCTCTTAGCTGTTAGAACCGGGACCTTGTAATGAGGCCAGTGGACGCCATGAGAGAGGCGAAACAAGGGCCGCCCGGAGGGGAGGCCACGATTGCAGCTGTATTAAGTAATGCTTACTCTCAGATGCAATACAGTAAATCCTATAGCAAGTTCACGGTCTCTTACTGTTCTGTCTTTATTAAGTCTGTACCTATTACAAAAATTCTCAGAGGACACAACTTTTCTTACTCCTCAACCAGTATAATTAAACAAGTTTACCGTCAACCTCTAGAATGTTTTGAAAATCCCCATTGTTGGGGGAATTTCTGGTTAAAGAACTAGATGGAAGCTATTTCATACGATTGCATCGGATCAACGCATACCCAGCTCTATGCTGGCAAGGTTGAAAGTTTCTTTAATTAAAGCAGCAATTTTTCTGTAGTTTTGAATAATTGTTCTTCGGATCAACATAAACTACAGTAACGTATGGGTACAGACCTTCCGGTTTCGATTTGCGGTATAAACAACGCCTCGAAAGAATATTAAGCGTATCATTCCATAAGGCCTATTTGGGGCAAACTGATGTCTTAAGAGGGGATCTTGGGTTTTTTTAATCCATGAAAAATGAGGTCAGCTGTTCTCCTAGAGATTTCGTGATATGGATCAAAGCTTGCAATGTAAAGGATTGTCGGTATGCCATGAAAACGCTAGAAAACTAGCTGGAGGCCACCCCAAAAGTAATGCCGCATTGGACATCGCTGGCGTCCCGCAATGAATTTTTGTTAAGAACTGTTTGAGCTTTGCGTATTTCTCAATTTCCCTCATAGCGAAGGTGTGTGCGAAGTTGTATAGCATCGCGTGAGCGACCAGTGTCTCAAGTTCAAATCTAGCTAATTGCTGACAGTAACAACATTGGATTAAATTACTTATTTACATGTTCCGTTCGAAATAGAAACTATTTAGTCCTTACAGTCAATATGGTAAGCATTCTTCCCTCTCTTGATATACGTCTGTACTGCTTCTGTTCATGCCTGCAAAATGTGACCTTCAATGTTTTTTGCTGATAACTCTAATTTTCAATCTTTTTTCCTCTGGAAAATCTTACTTTCACTTTGTTGACGCTTTTAAATCTGAACTTATGTTTTCCTGCCGTGAAAGGTAGAATTCATCGTTCTCAATGCCATTCTCGTACTCAACACGTCTATTTCACCTCGATACAGCTTTTCAGCGAGGTTGATTCCGTCCATAGTGTTGCTTTTCATACAGGCTATAATCTAATTTATGTACTTATCTAGAAATCCATAAGTTTTTTTCGATCTCTACAAAGCCCCGGGTCCTCATTGTCCTACCTAAGTATATTAAGGCATACCCTACGGTATTAATTACTTTGTTTGTAATAGAACGAATTTATGTTACATGAATGAAAATAAATTTATAATAAAAGAGTAATCATAGCTATTTGTACAACTTTCTTTACTGCCATCCTACGAATGATACCTCAGCTGTCCACACATTCCCCTTCGGAGCTTATTTTTATTTGTTTTTAAGGTAAATAGGTCACTCTAAGACCATTAGCTCGGTTAAACATATTCAGGAGGACTTTTTGGCATTGTACCTCGAAGCAAAGAGTGAGAAAGCAGCACAAATCGCGACATTTCACTGAGAATGAAACTAATGTCCCCTATTTTGACGCGAAACGCCGAAAGCCGCATTTATCTGATTTCGGGTCCTTTGAGAGCAAATAATATGCGATCTGCGAGCTCAACACATTAGGAAACGATTCTGAGCATGTCGGCAGCAATTTGTCTCGGAATTTCGCTATGTCTTCGATAAACTTTTCTTTATATTTTTAAATTTTGGTTGTTTCATTTTGTGACCTCAGTTTCTCAAAATACTTTACAGGCTTTTTATATTTGTTGGTATATGTCCCTTCCATCGTTCGTGCAATTAATTTTCCCAAACAGACCTTCTTAATACTTTAGTCACCGCAATTCCCGAGCCACATACACCACTTCTACGCAGCAAAAGAGTGCAATCAGATGCAAAGGCTGTCCAAAACTGTAGTGTTCTTATTGCCTCCAAAAATTTGTCTCGTCGGCAGAATATAGTCTATCTAAAATACCTTCAATTTCCTTTTCGTTACTTATTACTTCAAATAGTTTGCTATGGTCACAGTCTTTCCTACGGAGCTTGATGCAATACATAAGCACATCTACAAAGTCCTAATTTCTTCGCACTTTGTCAAGTAGAGAAATTATAGAACCACAATCCAAATCTGTTTGAAAGTCGCAATACCCATGGCCAAGTGTAGTAGGGAGCTTTCGATCTCGGTAAAACAGAGGGAACTTCAATTGGACATTCCATTACGTTGTGAATATCCTCTATCCTTAATTTTGAGTATATGTCTATTACCGTATTTTTAGTGTCATTTTCTCCTATCTCAACAGAAATTACATCACTGAAAAGCATTATCTCGCAATATTCAATCACAAAGCCAAAAATGGATAACAATCACACGTTGTTAGTACTAGGGTATGTCTTAGTAACTTCTACGAGGCGATTCCTGAGTATCCTCAGCTGGGTAAATTTTACTATACAGGTCTTTAAAGGTTCCACAATCTTCCAGAAAGACAGAGGAAAGATCTTGCACGAGCCTCGCCCCCATGTTTGAAACAACTCCACTAATGGCTTTATCGCTCTTAAATGGGTTTACGTGGGTAGTTCTTCTCGTTTTTCTCAAGCGCAGACGACTTCCACAAGAGATCAAGGCCTAAAAAAGTTTAAGGCTAACTTTTTGTTCTCTACAGAGGAAGTTTTTGAGTGAAACGAACGACGGAAAAACTGCAAGAAATTCATCGAATCTTTGAATCTTCGCTAACGCGCTCTCTCTGAAATTGATCTTCTTTCATGTCGCTCGACGCATAAACGAGGCACAGCAATAAGAAGAAGCAATTAATCGCACAGTAATAGTTTTCTTACCATCTCGTTACGCTTCTGCAAGCGCTGGTGAGCCTTTCCTCCACCAGTCTTGCTTCCAGATTTCCAACAGTCGCGAATATCTGCGGCCATAGGTTTTCTCAGGGGTGGACAAAAAGAAAAACAATGATATCTGCAACGTTAGAAGAGTAGAAAAGAACGGGTCACATAATCAAACCTGGGAAGCACAGAATTCCATTCTCGCGCTGTAAAAGCCGGTTTGAAGTTACTTACATTTCCAAAATTCTCTTCAGCGTCCACCGTTTCGGAAAAATTGAAACATGGATCAGTCGCGTCACGAAGGAGCTGAGCCGGGAACAATGGTAGTAAACGACCAGGAAGAAGGCTGGTGTCTGGTTCGAATGACTGATGGCTGGTAGATCCCGGTTGGTGGATTTAAGGGTGGGAGATGGTCCATTCGAGCTGCTTATAAGCGGTTGAAAAGCCACTAAACATCTCCGTCTAATAGTCGCCTTTCAATGCACACACGCGGTCCCCTTGATAAAAAATGCCATTTAGGCTCTTTTGAAGCATGATCAAGGACTCTGATCTCATCACTGTACCGTTCATTGATATGTATAATACAGTCTGACGTGAGAAATCACTGTATTACTTAGGTCATACATTTTTCATGCATCTAACTATTTATGGTAATGATTCTAAAACTGGATATTTTTGCCGCCCTTTGTTGGCTGTGGGCGGAGGGAGAAAAGAAAAAAAGAAAAAGTAAAAATAGAAAAGAATTGGGTGGCCGTTTCCCCAGGGTTCATTGTCTCCCCCCCTTTTTCACTCCCCGGCAGGCCGGCAGAGGTTTATATGCGGGTGAGCAGTGGGTGGCAACACCAGGTTGAACTAAACACTGCCCACCTAAAAATTAAAAAATAATCATAAAATTGTAGAAAATAACTAAGAAAGTAGACCAGACTACAGTAGCTCCAGTTTAGGGGCCGTCGAAATAAAACTGCGTCATACAATTGCCCAAATTCATACACTTTCTAGAAGCATCCACGAGCTCACGACACCACCCCGGCTCCAGATGGAAGCCCGGCGCACCATATAATCGTTACTTTGCTCGGGCCTCGGGCCCGACTGCTGCACCTTGCTAGTGCCGGCAAGCAACCCTTCCCCTTCGGTGAATACCTCCGTTTCTTCCGCGCGAACCCTCCTCCTTTCCGTAGCGCCGTTCTCTCTCAAAACGCAAGTTGATTCAGGGCAGCTAATGCCCTCCGGGACTGCCCCATCCTTGTTACTACGAGAGGGGGTTAAACGGCTCCAGACCCATCTGAAAATTCCTATGCGGACTATTAAGATGCGAAGACCAACCAGACCGCCAGGAAATCAACTGGGGGAAACCTCCCCGAAAGCAACTTTGGCAGAAAGCGGCTCGAAAGACCGTGGGCGAACCCTCGCAGGGCAACAACTCGGTCATCTCGAAATTTCCCGGTCCATCGTTCGAGCCCTATCGGACCGCCCAATACTTTCGCGTCGACAGTCTTCGTAGTGGCGTGAGCAAACGCAAAGTGACTACGCATTCGAATCGACCAGAGACGACCAAAATTCAGAAATCAAAGGTCAAGGATCCTTCGCTCAACGACGTCTTCTATCAGCTTTCGTTTGGAGGTTTCCGGGAGGCTGAGCCGGCGTCGGCGGAAGTTTCCTATCAGGAGTTGGAAACGCTGTACGGAAAGAACATCACGAACTTCGTGGCTTCTAAGGAATGTGTGGACGGCATTGACAGGGATCTTGCGGTTCGACTTAGCTTGACATAGTCGCTCGCCGATGAGGATGATTATTTGGAGTTCCCCGAGGTTCCCGAATGGATAATCTCGTCTGTTGTTTGGAGAGCTCCAGAAGGGGTTAGCGACAGCTCCGCGGGCCGCTATTACGCTGTCGATGAGGAAACCGAAGAAGAGCACCCGATCGACCTCTACACCTTTTCCTTCAACGAGATACCTAAGGGTTACGCTGACCACAATCCTTCAAATCATCAACAAGGCATTTTGCAGGTATCTGAGTTCGAGAGTGGGAGTCATCCTGCAAATAGATCGTTGGTGTCAGAAGAATCCGAATGAACACTTTTGCGTGTTATTTCCGATGTCGAGGGTCCCCTCCCTTCTTTCGTCACCGCATCTTCTCTTGCACCTTGTCGTGCGCTTCAGTGACTTCGATGGGCGCTGCATACAAGCTGTAGTCGCGAACGTCGTTTCCCTTATCTTCGGTCGGGGCCCGGCGGATAACTACTGGAAGACGGATTAAATCCGCGATCACGACACTTTAGAGCAGCTTGGCTATCGCCCCAGGTCTCTTTCCTTTGCCGACGTACAAAAGGGTTTATACGAAGTCTACCAAGATCTCGTGATTCTGCGCCACGTTAGACCTTCTAAGGGTTTATCCAAACACACCAAGAGGAGCCTTCGGCGTGAAGTGGAGTCCTCCATTGATGCTGACTGGATGAAAACGTTGCCAAGTTCTCCTGATCACGGGATTTATGTCGCGGCCGTTATACGGGGACTTGGGTCGCAGCATGCGTTTTGCCTTCACGCAAGAGAAGAGCCCATCCTTATCTACGATTGCGCAGAGAAACACGCCATTCTGTTTCTCAATGACTCTCTCGAGACATTTTGCGACGAGAAGAATCCGGCGGATTTCTTGAAACTGGACGACGTGTGCCGTGTAGTCCCTCTAAATGGAAAGGGCGTTCCCTCTCTCGAGTCGACAATTCTCTACAAGCCTTCGGATTCGGCCAACAAGAAGCGTTGCCGGCGCCGTTCGAGGGCCTCGCTTGCCTCTTCCTCCGACCGCAAACGCTCCAGTGCGGGCACACCCGGACGCTGAACACCTGTTCCTTCTTGGATGCTTCCTTATGTCCTCACGTGCTGCCTCCAATGTTGTAGAATGAGCCTGATATAGTTGGTAAAGCGATAAGATGATTCAGATTGTACTCAAAGAAAGAAATTTAAGAAAGAAATTCGTAGCATGAAATAGAAATCTAGAACCCTTCATCTACAGAACGCCTCGGGAATCAAGTTTGTAGGAACGACGGGCGAAGAGCGTAGAGCGCTAGGCGCCTCGCGTGAATAGCTCCCCGGGAGCACCTTCCCCCGTGCGAAAGCAGCCAGTACCGTGGGTGGGCTACCTTTTAAACTCGACAAGGTCCGAAGAAACGGGACCGAAGCGCCAGCCATTTGACCGTGAAAATTAAGGCCTGTCCGTGTGCGACTAGGACCCATTCACCTACATTAAACATTGCCGGGGTCCCAGGTCTATCTCTGTCAGCATCACATTGCAACTGTGCCTCTACCCTGGTTGCCCATAAGGCTAGTCCAGCTAGGAGTTCTACTCGGCGATGTACGTTGGAAGCATTCGCTATCAGTGAGACAGCATCGGATGGGTTCAGGCGTGGCGCGACCCCGAGCATTAGCTCGAATGGCGAGGCTCCCGTTGTTAGGGGCCGGCGGCGGTATCCATACAAGACGCGTGGGAGGCAACTGTCCCAATCGGCCTTCTGCCCAATTACCATTTTTTTAATCCTAGCCTAGATGGTGCGGACCATTCTTTCCGCGCGGCCATTCGACATAGGAGCGTAGGCGAGCACGGCACTTCAGCTCACTCCGTTCTTCTTCATGAAATCAACCAGGGCAGAGGCTGTAAAGCATCCCGCCTTGTCAGAAATGATTTTTTTGGCGGTCCGGAAAGGGAGACGATCTTCTTCTGCACGCACCCGATCACAACTTCAGCCGATGCGTTCTTCGTGACAGCGGCGATAAGCCACCCGGTCAGATGTTCGACGGCGATAAGAAGAAATTTATTACCCATACGAGACTCCGGGAATGGCCCTGCGAAACCAATCAAGTATTTTTCGAAGCCATTCGTGAGCGGAATCCCCAATGTTGTCCGATACGGAATCAACGGGCTCGCCCTCTGGCAGGCTTCACAGCTCTTCACGTAGTCTTGGATGTCTTAACTGACTTGAGGCCACCAAAAGCGATCAATAACGAACTTTTTCGTTGTTTCCTTATTCCAATGACCGATATAGTCATGAAAAGTCCTTAATATCGTCGATCTGTCTTTGATGGCCGGTATCGTGCGAAGACCGTTCTTAGCTCGCCTCAGTGACTTGCCCTCCCAGAGCATAAATTATTTGGCGGCACGCTTAATGGAACGGCGCTTCACAGGGTCCTTCTTAGGAACCTGAAACCCCTGGATGTAATGGGTTTTTAGGGTATTTAGGGGTTTAAGTGAGGTTCCAAAACGGTCTCGTCGACAACTGCGCCGCCAGATCCTACCCTTGCCAACAAATTTCCTTCATTGGCGTCCTGTGCGGCCGAGAAATCATCGGGTATTATGCGCGAAAGGTAGTCAGCAGCGCCGTTCCCGGCTCCGGGACGGTACTCCACCTTGAACTCGTATTCGGCTAGAAAATCTAACCAGCGCGCTAATCTTCCATCACCATCGCTCTTCTTGAAAGCATAATGGAGGACTTGGTGGTCTGTAACCAATTTGAACGGTATTGTCGACAGCAAATGCACTCGAAACTTCTTGAGTGCGAAAATAACAGCGGAAGCCTCTCTTTCACACGCCGAGTAGTTCCGTTCCCACGAGTTCATAGTCCTACTTGCGAACTGCATTGGATGTATCTTTCCATCTTCTTTCTTCTGTGCAAAAAACGCTCCGATTGCGACACTTGAGGCATCAGTTTCGACAATAAACGGCGTTTCGAAATCCGGAAAAGTCAGAAGAAGTGGAGAAGTGAGGTTTTCCCTTAAATTCTCGAATGCTTCCATCATGTCGGCCGTCCAGATGAAGTCCTTGTTTCCCGAGGTCGGCTGAAACCTTGGCGAATCCTTTCATGAACCGGCGATAATAGCCAGCAAGCCGAGAAAGCTGCGAAGCTCATTCGTTTTTCTTGGTACTTGAGCCTCCTTGATTGCTTTAATCTTCTCTTCATCCACATGAACTCCATTCTTGTCAAATCGGTGTCCGAGCAAGCTAGCTATCGGTTTTGAGAACTCCAATTTCGTAAGCTTGAGCTTCATTCCGGCTTTCTGAATGGCTTTGAACACACTCTTTAAGTTCTCAACGTGTTCCTCTATGGAATGTGAGAACATCACAACATCATCCAGTTAAACACGGGCAAAGCGAATTTTTCGCAGAATAAAGTCCATCATACGTTGAAAGGTCGACGGTGCGTTCATCAGGCCGAACGGCATGACCTCAAACTTGAAGGTTCCGTAACGACAAACAAACGTGTTCATCTCCTTACAGTCCTCGCTCACGCGAACCGGCCAATATCCGGCCAATAAATCGAGGGTGATGAACACTGAGCAACCATCCAAGTCGTCGAATGTTTCTTCGATCTTGGGAAGGTCCGCATTCATCCTGCGGTTCAGAGTGCGGTAGTTCACTCAAAATAGAGGCTTTTCATCCTTTTTGGTCGCAATGACGACGGGAAACGACCAAGCGGAGGCAGCGGGGGTCACTATTCCTGCTTCCAACATCTTATTGATCTCTTGGCGGGCGGTTTCTTTATGTCGAGGCGATAAACGACGAGCCTTATGATAGATTGGGGTCGGGTCCTTTAACTCGGATTTGTGCTCCACCGGGACCGACGCGGGACGGAGCTCGTAGATCGTCCATGCGACTATATCGGTCTCCGGAGGGCATCGCTGATATCCGCCTGTGTGTCTTCCTGTAGATGCACCAGTCTTGCTCTAAGCGCACCCCTTAGTTCTTCGTCTTGATCCTCTCCGATAGCAGCGCTATTTTCATCAGTCGCTCCATCAAGTTCTTCGTCCTGCGATGTTTACCAAATGGCCAAGACGAGCTCCTCCTCCAAGGTATCTGATGAATCTGGGCCAGCGTTTGAATCAGAAGTGAAATCTTCGCTGTGGGTTCCTACCTCTCCTTCCTCTCCAGTCTCTTCTCGGTAGCTTTAGTGTTCGGCTCGAGGGGTAATACAATTTCTTCGGATCCAACGTGGAGACACAAGCTCCGGGTGCCGAAATTCATATTCGCACGCAAAGCGGAGAGGGTGGGGCTTCCAATTACGAGGTCGAATGGCAACTTCTCCACGACGAGGTAGTCCAGCTTGACTGCTTGGATTCCAAACGTTGTAGGAACTTGGAGTAACGAGCCGAGGCGAGAAGAGCTTTCCCTATTCGCAACCGTGATTCTCTTTGCTGTATAGTTCGGAGAGAGGTACAGAAGTCTGGACAAGTCTGCTGACATAACGTCAGGGACAGCACTGCAATCAAGTAGTGCCCAAGCATCGGTACCATAAACTTTCACTTGAATCAATCGAAGCAAACTTGGTTCAACGTTGGAGACGAAGGTTACACGGGGGATAATCTTGCTCTTCCCGAGAAGGCGGCGCATCACTTTAGATCCAACGTCTGCGTCCCCACGAAGGAGTTGGCCAAAAGTAAGTCCACAGTTGGCAGTCGCCAGTTTCGAGACAACGTCGTACTTTCCGACGTATTCTTGTATCTTGTCTGCCTTCTTCTTTCCTCTGTTGGTCTTCTTGGCCTTCTTCATTCGATCAACTTCTCGGAAATTGGCCTGTGGGTGGTTCGGTCCCGCATGCGGAGGGTGAGCTGCTTGAGGGCTAGCTACGAGGCGGGATATCGGAATGCCTCCATAAGATTCTTGTCGGGGTTGCTTCGGAAGTGTTTCGCCGTCTGCATTTCTCTTCGTGTCGTTGACGCCTTCTTCTTCCGATGATCCCATGTCGGCCGATTCTCACGGAGAACATTCACTTTCCCAGACTCTTCGCCTTCTTCTTTGGGCTTTTCCTTAACATCAGACTTTTTCAACGGCGCGGACCATCACATGGCCTCTGTGTGTTCCATCCTGCCGCAGTGAACACAAAGGGTATTGCGGTGCGGGTTCTTCTCGCACCTCAAGGCTGTGTGACCCATCTCATTGCAGTAGAAGCACTGCCTAACTCGGTTGTTCTTCTGGATTCCCGTAGAAAATCCGGCCACCGGATCCCCCTTCTTGTTCTTTAGAAACAGCGTAAGCTGGGAAAGGTCTTCTGCCAAAGCATCTACCTTGTTCTCGATGTTCCTCGAACGAGCGTCTGGACGAACCATTCGCTTTGCGGGCGAGACATTGGTGATGGGGTTTGAGGGGCCAGCAAAGGCGAGTTGGTTCGAATGAAAGTCCCTTAAAGCCTTGAATGTATCTGAGTAGTCCTTAGGTCCGCGGAATGACAGACATTTCTGTAGTCCCTTGTAACGAAAGGCGGCGGTGCGAAGTAACCCAAATCTTGCGATATTGTCGAACCCTGCATTCTCGTAGAGTCTTCCCATCTCTTTTAGTGAGCCAGGGATATCACAGATCTCTAGGCCGATCTCCAAAGCTTGACGAATAATATCTTGAGGGTCTTATTCTTTGACAAAATGATCGAAAAAGCGAGCTTTGACGGCGGTATAGTTCTTCGCATCATCAAGTAACGCCGTGTTCGACGCGAAAGTGTCATAGTAGAAGTCAAACGCCACTCCATCCAGATGATCGAGGATAGCGAGGGCTTTCTCCTCTCGGATTTAAGGACATGATGAAGTTCTCGAAGAAGAAGAAGAATTTTTGCACGTCGCTTGACCCATAGAAAACGACGAAGCTGGGGCCGAGCGTCCCGTCCCTGCGCAAGAGTACCATGTTGCCGCCCTTTGTTGGCTGTGGGCGGAGGGAGAAAAGAAAAAAAGAAAAGGTAAAAATAGAAAAGGATTGGGTGGCCGTTCTCCTCAGGGTTCGTTATCTCCCCTCCTTTTTAAATCCCCGGCAGGCCCGGCTGGGTTTATATGCGGGTGAGCAGTGGGTGGCAACACCAGGTTGAACTACACACTGCCCACCTAAAAATTAAAAAATAATCATAAAATTGTAGAAAATAACTAAAAAATAGACCAGACTGCAGTAGCTCCAGTGTAGGGGGCCATAGAAATAAAACTGCGTCATACAATTGCCCAAATTCGTACACTTTCTAGAAGCATCCACGAGCTCACGACAGCTATGTTAAAGCATGAACTGACATATAGAACTGTACAATTCTATCACATGTAAACTTATTTATGACAAAAAAAGAAGTATTTCCCAACTTACAGCGACCTGTAGTGATACTGTACTAATTTATCTAGTGCAGTGTAAGATTTGATTTTGCAGTACTATTTACTAGGATTTACAACTAACTGAACATTTCAAAAAA
Source organism: Kappaphycus alvarezii (assembly GCA_002205965.3). Lineage (NCBI taxonomy): Eukaryota > Rhodophyta > Florideophyceae > Gigartinales > Solieriaceae > Kappaphycus > Kappaphycus alvarezii. The sequence continues at coordinate 48,457 of NADL03000547.1, forward strand.
GGGTGCAGAACACATCAGAATTTCAGTTTTATTAAGGAATTGAAATTGGTCGAGAGAAATTCCTCTTCAATGTAATTGCACAATTTAAGTTCTGGCAGTAAATAGCGTTTTCAGAAAACTTATAGTATCTTAACTTATCAACCTAACCCCCCATACGGTGGGTGGGTGGGAATATCATACAGCTGGACACGTACGCACGTTATATTAATATGCACCACCGTTGCAAATTTTACTTTACTGTACACTGTTACTGCTGTACTGTACCGTATATTAGCTTAAAACCCTACGCCCTCTCTCCTGGGTGCGTATGAAATCACATTCACCTCACCTTTCCAAAAGTGCTTCCTATCAAAGGGAGCCCGGGAAGCGCGCGCTGCCGCCAATGCGGCAGAACGACGGAAACTGAGGGACTTTGCGACCAAAATCGCCGTCTTTCCTGGCCATGCTTCACCGGGACGCCCGCTTCTCGGCTGGCAGTTTGTCCCACTAGCATTTGATTCCTTGAGATTCCCATCGGAGACCACATCCAAGGTGGCCGATGAGTATGCGGCCGCTATCGCGGCCCGTATCGTATGCTGTAAGGCGAAGGTATCCTCGGCTTAATCAAAAGCTCAGCTATGACATTTGGTCCACGTGTGCAGCTTCAGCGATTGTTCGTAGCCCGCACCATGCAAAAGTTTGCCTCCCGCCCCAAAGCTAGTCAATTTTAGTGGCTTTTCGAAGTATTTAAGGAAATAAGTGAGTAAAAACGGATAATACCTTAATGCACTGTTGCAATTCCTCACTTACTTCAGACAGATAGCCCCTCTCTGGTCCCGGGAAACATGTCAGGGTCACTCTATATAGACCTCAGAGGAGCGCTTATCATTTAGAGCATCACCTCCGGTGGAAGCAAACGGCCAATTTACTTTTCTACGTGCGGATTTCTGGTTGGTCAGGTAAAAAAATAAATATTTATTAATTGGGTACCAAACAAATTTTCCCCTCTGGTCCAGTTGAGGGCATGCAGAAAGACGCTCATACTCAGCTTCTTATCCAAATTGCATGCAACAAACAGTACCCCACCTATAATCCTCCTTGCTGAACCGCGTAGTCGAAGAAATGAGCTCCGACGACTTCTTTTGTAGTACTGACGACCCATTCGTTTCAGAATGCAATGATGATCCACCAAAGAGGGAAGGATTGAGGCCTCGTTGAGCACCAAATATTGACCGCAATCGAATGCAAGGATCTTAATGCCTCCATGTGGACTATTTCAGCGCGAACCCCGTTTACAGCGAGGTTATTTTCAGACGCCGTTTTCGCCTGACTAGTCAGTCATCCCTTTGAACTTATGACGCCTTAAAAGACTCATAAGTTCTTCATGCAGAGACGTCGTTAAGCCGGCAAGATTTCATTAACAAGGTTGCAGAAAGAGACCGTGGTCATACAACTTCTACTAGATGGCTGTGCTTCAGATCCCCTTGAAGAGTATATTCGCCTCGGTGCTTTTACTACGGATGGGGTGCTGAGAATATCATAAATATTGTTTTGGATTCCTTTTCGGCGTAATATCTACGCGTTCCAATGAAGATGATATGAAACGTATACTATGTCGATCAGAAAAACTCAGCTTTTCTTGCATGGTTGGAAGTTTGGATTGCTGCAAATGGGTCTGCAAAAACTGCCCGACAGCCTGAAATGGTCAGTTCGAAGGAAACGAAAGCGTACCTGCCACAATTCTGGAAGCTATTTCCTACGATACGCTTTGGATCGGGCACGCATTCTTCGGCATTCCAGGTGCTTGCAAAGATATTAACTTCTAGATTGCTCTCCCCTTCTTTTTAATATAGCCATTGGATCGTATCCATCACCCATGTAATACAATATATGCGATCAGAAACGTAACTTGCTATACTGTACAATTGATTGTATCTATCCGAAGTGGCCGTGCTTCTTACATACTGTAGTGCAACTGCACTAACACTGTACAACCATCGGCAGAGCTGATTTAAGTGATCTTTTTTGATCTGATTCACCACTAACCAGCATGCACTATACTGTAAAGCCGGGCAATTTTCGATTGTCGCCCACCGGTATTCTTGGTACTGGATAACCAACCAAAAGGGTTCGAGGGCTTGCAATCTGGACTACTTGGCCCCCAACTTGGACTTGATATTTTCACATGCAAAAGGAACCTATTGGAACAAGTGTGGACTGCACTTGTCTCAAACTTGGACATCCATTTCTTGCCTCACCTTAAATTAACTTACCCCGCCGTCGTAGATAACCCTAACCTAGCTAACTAGTATTTATACCTACCTATCAACTAGGGCCCCAGATTTAACAGCAACCTCAGTGTTCGCTCTGAGCTTTACTCCCAACGCCCGCTTTTGCAGAAACCTTGCCAACGGCAACTTTAGCTATAGCCACGCTTATTCGCCCGGGTCCCCGTTTCTATTTACCCCCTTGCTCTCCAATATTATAATACCCCTTTTTCATTTGTTTGTGATATTACCTCTCACTTTGCGCTTCGGACTCCGCCGTCTATATACAAATTGGAACTTCAATGCTGTCGCTGGCGACCCACTGTTCACTACTAAACTCCTGGTTTCTACGATTCTCTGGAATCAATCCTTATCACGATCCTAGCATTTCGCGGACGACAGTAAGGCCTTCAAACCAGAAGGAAAAGTATACCGTCCAGCCGTCAAAGAAATCACTCCCACTCTTCCAGCTCCACTTCTCCTCGCCACCGACGAGCTGTGCTACTGCATCGCAGCGTGCTTAAAGAGAAAAAGGGAAAGCGAATACCCTGTGAGTCTTGGTGTGTGTGCGTTGGGTTTCGCATTGTCTGACAGTGTTTCGTTTCTAGACAAAATGACTGCGCACCCTGCATTGTACTACAAATGCGATCGTGGAACCCATTAGAGAGAGGAAGATACTGCTGTTACAAGTGTAGTAAGGGGCTTATAAAGATGTGAAAAGAGATTTCCATGCACTTCAAGCCGAGTGGTACATCATTTCTCGTCTGAGGAGATAGTGGTCGGAGGCTCACATGACTGAAATCGTGAAGGGCGGCATTATACTGCATAGAATTGATGTGGAGATGCAGGAGAAAGGGGAAGGACGAGCGTTTGAGGAGCATGACCTGGCGGAGACGTCATAATTGGGGAAGATGCAACACTGATGTGGGGAATATTGAAATCACTGAACAATACTACCGTATTGTGGCAGAGTTCGTTTGCGTCTCTGCGTGATCTCAACTTTTTTACCATGAACGAAATATAGTACGGCAATACTCGCAAGTTAGTAATGGACCGCTTGTGGGAACGGAAAAGACGTTCGCTCCTATAAATACCAATTGCTCGCTATTGGACGATCTTGTAAATCACTGTTGGAGTCATTATCGCTGTTTGGAGAAGCACAGGGGGAGAGATAGGCGCAAACACATCACCTCAATCCAAATATGTAGCGGCTCGTTTTCCCACCTTTTGCACTGCTTCAGCGCGGGGAAGTTTGAAGTATTCAATCGTTTTAGCGTTTCTGAATTACACAGGCGCTTTGGAAAGCCAGACAATCTCATTAAGGTGCTTCGAAGACTCATTACGGGCTTTTTCTAAGTCAATGCAGACCTGAGACATTTTTAGTTCTTTTCCGCACAAGCAGCTTTGGATAACCTGTCCTCAGCTTTACAAATAACACTGGGTGGTCTTCAGAACGCTTGTCCGATTCAGTATTTTCATGTCGCAATCATCTCCGACTAGGACGGAGCCAATTTCAGCAATAGTTTAAAAATTAGAGTTTCTAATTTGGCACTGTCCACTCCCGGAGAAGTTCTGATGCTCCTTCAAAAACAACCGTGCCAAGAAAAAACCTGACTGTTTTTCCCAAGTTTTCATTAGCTCACTGAAGCTTCACACCATTGTAGAGAGTTAGAGCCATTTTATAAATGTAGCCATCAATTAATCCGGTTGGCCTTGATTTTTGAATATTGTTGGGAAAAATGTACACTTCACGCACTCTTTGTTGATCAGCTTGCATCTACTCTTAAGGGATTCGAAAGACCTCTCTTCAGTTGCAGGAGGTTTTAGATGATGTTAAACATAGGAAATCTTCGTAAGAGGCGACAAATAATTCCGCTAAGATCCAATTATAGGATCTCCTGACGCATTTATCCATGCTCCAGCGAGCGCGCAGTTCTCAAGTGGAGTATATTTTGAAACATGCGAGAGGACAGGCGGTTTCGGAGTCTTTTTCGGTTTATTTTCTGTAGCTTGCAGTTAATTACGCGGTTCGAAAGAGTATGTGGTTCCCATTGCAATAATTGTCGAGTTTGAAATTGGATTTGTAGCGAAACAATCCCAAGGAACCCACTTTCTTCGAAGCTACTTCATCGTATAGAGGTAAAGATAGAGAAAATCGAAGATTTCCGGGAAACGGAAATTTCATCCAATGATATTGCGCCAACTGGTTCATTTTGGGGGTGAAAATTACCATTTTTACGTCACGATTTTAGATCTGGGGTAAAAAGTTTATTTATTTATTTTCCAGTGGGAAGGGTCGAAGCCAGATCAAATTACCAATTATCGAGAAATTATTTATTTGATGATTTGCTCCGAACCGGTGGGGATGCTCTGAGAGAATACTTCTGTACCTGTTATTGCACTTCGCTGAAAATACACGTGTACACGCTACGTACTAATTGAACCCTAACAGTACTGTAAGGAACAGCATGTACTGTACTGCTTGGACCTTTAATCGCTGTACAGTGCAGCATGAATCAAGTTCTGGAGTGCCAACGGTCCACTACTGACAAAATCTTCCATACATTAAAATAACCCCAAAAAACCCTCTCTCATTAAATTACCAAGTCACGTAATATATATTTTACATTAAAATTCGAAAATATATGAAATTAGCGGTTCTATCAGTTCACATAACAAATCAATTGCAACTGTATTTTGGCGAGAAGACTGGAAAAAAGGGAAATATTATCCAGAGAGACAGATTAATCCCAGAAATGGCTTTTACTTCCTGTCCTTTTCGCTACAAGATATATCAAATTGAAAACTACGTAACTTTTCTCCATCAATCACAATTTTAAAAGCGACTTCTCCCGAAATCACATTCACAAATATTACGTCCTTAATAATAATTACCTTTCCTAAGATTTCTCGCCTAATATTACCACTCACAGCGGCGGCATTGCTGCGAAACTTTTGTAGACGTAAGACGATTAATCAGTTCTATCCAATAGCGACAACGAAGAATAGAGCAGTTGCCCAGTCATCGATGTATTTTTTGACGAACAAAGAAATGAATCCATTCATGAGATTACCAAATTAACTCTTGTGGAGTTCAATTTCATTTGTAACTACCTTGAGGCCCATATCAGCAATATCTAAAACAAAGGGAGGTGACGAAAGTCACCGATGAAACTCCGGTACCTCTTATTTTTCACAACGGCAGTATTGAGACAAGACATGAAGTGGGATATTATGGCAAACTTTTATGGCATCAAAGATGTGACATACGTGAAAATAGTTATGTCAATGATTATGTCAATGATTAAGATACTTTTCGGGTTTATGTATAGTTAGGTATATTTATAGATGATTTTTACTATTGCCCTGGAGAGCTTTTTGGAATGAATAGGGTCATTTCTGACAAAAATCAAATTCAAAAAGGTTTGAAATGAGTGGGTACGCTACATTTCTCACCATTAAGAAGAGTTTCAGGCATTGAGGGACATTGGAGGAAACCAACAATTATTTTTCTGCAATGTAAAAGCTTTATGAGTTCAATGTAGAAGTTTCAGAGTTGATGAACGGGCAGAATAATTGCAAGAGTTATCACCACCAAGCGTCAGTTTTGGATATCGAAATAACGTAAAATGGTGTATTTTCACAATGATGATTTGGAAAACGGGATATCCAAAAGACAATCACGGATATTTGAATTCTGTAAGAAATGTTTCCGGACGGTCTCGGTGTGTTTCTCGACAAGTGATATATATTCATATAGTCTAAGATGAGGGACATTTTACCGAAGAATAAAACATCTGAGGAGATTTAAGCGTCTTGGATGGAAGGGAAAACGAGTCCAAGGCGTCTGACTACGTTATTGTCGAAAACATTTTCTGGTCGACATTACCTGGTTTCTTTCTTCTATTCAATGTTTTACTTGCTTTATATTATAATTTATTCATAGCTCTTCATCGAGAAGCTCTACACTCGTAGCGAAAGCTTGAGGAGGGGCCGACGATGCTCTCCCGACTCTTCGGGATTTTGCAGCCTATCTGATGTAAGGCTGATGTTTCATAGGCTAAAGAAGAATACGAAAAACAGCTGCACAAACAACGAGTGAGTTGATCTGGTATTAACCGCTCTGGATGTAGATCACAATAAAAAAATGGTGGGAATATTTCTTAGATATCGTTCATGTTATGCCTCATAAGTTTATCGTGGAGTTGGAGGAAGTGTCACTGGTTGAACCATTTTTTCCAGATTTTCATAAGAGCAAGTTAGGGCAATCGGTTTCTTCTTTCCCTCATTCTGAGGCTCTCGTATACCACATGGGTACACGAATGAGGTTAAAAGTTGCGGTTTTTCTGTTAGAGAGGAGCACACCTGGGTAATCGTTTCAACTTCTCTTTCACACGTCTCATATTGCTTCAGACAGCATATTTATTGTATCAATACTGAAAGAATGATCCTCACGTCGTTATGTTGTTTTATTTACGGAGTTTTGCTTATTTGCGGATATTCTACGGTTTAGACGAAATTTTCAAGTCTTTTCCATGCTGATCCCTGCGTTAGTGCTGCTGTTCTCATTCTTTTCTTGTGTATATAGATTCTCGTAGCTTCATAGGTAGGGTTGTTTAGGTGTTTTATATACACGTCAAATCCAGCACTGAATTCAGGAAATAATACACTAGTTGATGAGTTCGTTTGGAACGACAATGATCTCGGGGCAGGATGGTACATGTTGTTTTCGGCAGAGATTGGTGGATATCTAACTGAACTTGTGGAAAAAATGGCGTCTGCGTCGATATAGTGACACTGGACAAATTTTTTCTTCGTTGAAAGCGTCGCTGTGAACAGTTCTATTCTACCTACTTGTGGTAAGATGGCAAAGATAGACTTGCAGAGTAGATATGGCTCTAATCTAGTTAAGAATTTTCAGTCCGTGAGCACAGCAGATCATGTGTATGCCTCCATGTTCCTTGAAAGAGTTCAGAAAATATTTAATATCAATCGTGCATAACACAAGATGAGACGGATAAAAGGTTCGAAGGGCGAGCGGCCCAGTAACTGGAGAATATGATGGTTCTCGACGTCCTGTGATTTCATGTATTGCATTGATGAAATTCAGAATTGGTTTTGTGTGTTTTTATGCCTCAATCACTAGATCCGTGAGTATTGGCAGTTGATTGCAAAATTTTAAAGAACAACTCCCTTGGATAACTGGATGAAGCTGTGTTGATGTGCTTTGTTGCAAGCAGCCGGAGTTGCCCCTTTTGAGATACATACAGAGATATGGGTACTATGTTGCAATCACATTGTGTCGCTTGCCGAAAATCAACTGTAATCACTGCAAGATGGATTTTATGTTGTTGCTCATGCCAGTGAACAATTTTAATGGAAAGAAACTGGGTTTATGGGAAATCTGTCTTTGCTTTCATAAATATATTGATAGGTGCAAAGGAGATTCTAGTCTGTTAGCACTGCTACATGTTGACGCTACTTTACCTCCTCTCAGGCTCTCAGCTCAAGTTCCCAACCTTGTAGAACTCCATTTTTCACATGTTCAAAGATGGGTGCACGTCCAAAGCAAGGTGTTAAGAATAGCATCAGTCGGATTATCAGTTCTGTAATACACAATTTAGCTGAAAAAAAGCACAAGTGGGAACGGCGGTGCGGAAAATCCAGTGATCACCGATCCTATTGCAGACATAGAAGAGAATATGGAGCGTAAGAGCAAGCCAAGAGCATGCCCCGGGTCCCACCTTTTTCAAAAAAAATCTTCCACCAAGGGCCTGCAATTGAGAAGAATAATATACAAAACACGAGGGCGACGATGCAGGTTATGACGGATGCGGACAGAGAAGCTCAAAGGCATGAAGAGAGGAAGAGCGAAAAGAATTCTGCTCGAACCAGCAATAAACTGAAGATTGTTCCGGACCTGGCTGCCGACTATTAAACGACTAAAAAACGATGAGAAAAACAAATGAACCTGCGCAAAGAGAATTTGGAGATACAGATCAAGATGGAGAAACTGAAACGAATCTAGGTACGCAGAGCTGGGCCCGAAAGGTGTGAGGAGAACGTACGCCGTGTGCAGCTAGGGTAGTTGCAGACAGTGACATACGGGTAGAGTTAGGACTCGGAACGCAGTGGATATGCGTAGGCAGGACGTTTGATATCGGAACGCGGGGTTTATTGGTAGTAATTTGGGGTACTGGACGAAAATGGGGTGGTATTGTAACGTAAGACTTTTGACTCGAGCCTTCACTCATCCGATTTGCAAGCCGGAAAATTCAAGCTCGCTGAGGTGTCTGTGTATTTTAGAGATTATTGTGATTAGCTCGATAATGGTTTGAAGAAAGTGCAGCAATGCACACGAAAGGTTGCAAGCTTGGACAAGTTTGCAGATTTCATGATGACACCAAGCCGTGGAATTCGTAGGGTAGCATTGAATAGGCAAGTGATGGAATATAAATGGCTTCCCGAAGCAAGGTGGACTCGAGATTAGTAAAGGCGAGAGAGTGTGAGGTTGCAAGGGTGGTGGTGGGTAAATGCAAATAAAGAGCTCTGGTTGAGTTTGAAGGCTTTTTTGTAGTTGAGCTCAATAAATGTGCAAGAATATGAGACGATATGAGATGGGGTGGGGCGACTGTTGAAATTTAAGGTGATGAGACTGGAAAGGGGGTGTGAAGTGTGCCAGGAGGTTTGAAGAAGAGTTGAACAGTATTGGCGGTGGGAAGTGAAACCAAAGTGGTGGTGTGTGCATTTCAGCGAGCAAATGGGGGAAGAAGACTTGAGAGATTTTCTAAGATTGCAACATTTGTGTTGGCATACGTAAGGAAATGTTGCAAAAATAGAGCCACCTTGACTAAAGTTCCCCGGAGACCGGTTTAGTTTGCTATCATATGAGATTATGTGCCAGGTTTAGTGCGGATTGTTTGACTGGGCTGTTTTTTGCTTTTTTTATTGTTGCTAATATCTCGTGATAACGAGTATGGAAAGGGCGGCTGTGTTTCCACAATTTTTTACGCTTGTGATATTTTTGTTTTTGATGTATTCCTTTCGTTTGGATCTTTACATCTGTAAGAAATGAGTGATTATTCCTTGAAATTCTGTTTGGGGGAACCACATTTGGATAAGTTAAAAACATTGTCATAGCGCGGGGACCGTTTGAGTAAGTTGCCATTTTGGGCCGTGCTGTTGGTTAGAGTTTTTTCCACGCGCTGCAAAAGCAATATGAAAAACAGCCTGTACTTTAGTAGAAGTATTTCATCATTATGTTTCAAAAGGCAGTTCTCACGAGAAATCAACAACCAGTTGAATTTCAGATCATATCAGCTTTGTTGACGTCTGCACCGATAGATATCATTTTTGCACAGCCACTCATACCTTTGGCTGCTTTGTAAATTATCATTCTACACGCAAGTAAGACGTAACAGTGTATTAACGGATATCTTTTACGGTTTCATAAGCTACAGTGCGAAACATGTTAAGGAGAACGTTCTCTTTTCCATGATTAATTGTTACATAAATGAATTTAGGTCCTGGAAATTAGGCGGGTTCTATTTCACGATACTAGAAATCACCAGTCGGTTTGACATTTGGACCTTCATTCCTGATCTATTAACGCATGGAAGTACAGCAATGATAACACTGTCCTCCCCATGGCCTCTGCGTATATTCAAAGCCGACCCTAATTTCTCCACGCACAGGTCCCACCTCTATGCCTACTCCATCTGCATCCATTAGCCTAAAATCAACCTCTGCAGCCCCTCCAAGCACATCTCTACAGTTTACTAGGGAAGACGCTGGGGATTCGTTGGAAGAGTCGGTTGCCCCGGAGTTGGTTTATGATTATCAGGACTCGGACGATAAGGCCATGGAAGAAGCTTCAGAAGAAAATGAAAAGGGCCAGAAGCCAAAAAAAGAGAATTAAGATATGGGCGTAGGGGTCGTGTAAATGGGTGGGAAGGGGGGTAGCGGAGGTCATGGTGTGGGCCTCGGACTTTATAATGGGGATCAAGTAGTCCCGACGGTTGTTTTGGATAGAGTTACCTTTATTGGTTAATATATTTCCGAATAGACGGTAGAGAGCGATGAGCCATTCGGGCATATCTGTAGGGACTGCCTGCGTAGCAGAAATTGGAGGATTTGTTTGGATCTGATCTGAGGGATTGGAAATGAGAGGACTGGATTAATTGTGCGTCTGTTATATATCTTTAGCTTAGAATATATCTTCCTCACAAAGTATCTGTATGCGCCTCCTCATGGTATCTTTTGTAGTTTTTTTCGGACTTCAGAGTTATTTAAACGTCTATAGAAGCTAAAAAGAGGAATAGCAAGGAAGTATGCGACTTCAAAGTGATACTTTAGTACAAACGAAGTTGGTAATCAACTTTGGACCGAGAATTTAGAAACAGCTTGCAAGCCTTGAAACGAGATGGAAGAGCCTGGCCCTTTGTGGCGCAATATCACGTACCACTGCTCAGCCCCTGCTTTGAGCCGTTTACGTGATCGAATTTTGAACACATTTTGGTGAAAGTTACTGTACGCGAAGCTTCTGTAAGCAATGGTATTTATGCCAGACGGACCGGACCGCAGACAGCCCCAGAGGGACCACTTGGACCCCCATGATGGGATCGATATTTTTTCGAATCACCGTTGCTCATTGGGTCAAGTTTCTTTTTGTTTAGTCACTAACTTTAGATATATATTAGTGTAATAGGTGACCTGATACTGATCTTACTTGTAGCAAGTATTATCAGTAGTAGTAGGAGTTCTAACTTATTGTTTATAGCTACAGAATCTAGCAACCCCTATCTAAACAGGCACACCGTTGTTGGCTTTAAACCTAGCCCCCAACTATCGTCCCTCGCTTCCCCGCGTCAGCGGCGTTTCTGTCTGTTGCCTCTGTTATCCGCTCGGGTGTTCCCCGCTTCGTTTTGTTGAAACATCCTTCCGGATACCTTTTTCTTATTTCTACTAACGCTGCGAGATCCTTTACCCTTTTTATATCGACGTGGGTCTGTCTCTTAGCGCCTCCGAAAAACCGGCGTCCATACACAAATATGTTTCCTCCTTCTCTAGTGTCGTTGGTGACACTTTCCTACTCCAATTGGAGATTTGCAGTTTATCTGCATCGTTCTGTTACCCTTATTGTTGTCACTTGAACTTCGGCTTTTGCCGCGCTCTTTAGGGATAATCCGCGTCCACACGGTCCTTTCGGATCACAAGACTTTGTGGGTAAAAAAAACCCAGAGGGTTTCGCACCCCAGCCGCTCTAGTTCAGTCCACTCGCACTCTACCACCCCTGGTCTCTGCCCCACAACATCACTCGTCTTCAGGCGTTTCTCTGAACTACGGCACTGAAAAAAGCTTGAAGAGAAAGAGATAGCTCGAACTTTCTGTGGTTTTTTGCGTCGTTTCGTCTCGTTTCATTGCCTGTAGGCTGATATGTACTAACGGAAAGAACGTACAGCTCAACGAATTACTCTAAAACCTTTAGGATTGTTTGATATTGTAATTATCACTCTTTCATTTAATAAATCCCATTTGCCCCAGTGCATCTACAGTAGCAATGCCGTCGCTCGCAACGTGGTAGTACAGCCTTTCTCCTTCCGAACAAACTCGTAGGCTCTGGATCCCTCGTCCATATCTGCCACTTTTGTTTCCAAAACCACCTTACAGTAGCAATTTTTCGTTCGCAACACCTCTATTTTTAGATGGCGGGCGTCAGACACCTCTTTTATGCCAATTTATCGCTATCAACTACCTGGTGCCAAAGTTTGGTTCAATTTCATTCCAATCTCACGTCTCAAAACAGCCATTACGTACCACGCAGAACTTCTAATTTTATTCCAGTACTTTTTCAGGTATCCGTGGTCGCACCAGGAACCTGCTGCCCGTGAGCTCCTTGTCAAGAAAAATTGAACGTCCATGAATACAACTTGATCGTTTGCAAGTACGGCAGACAAATAATCGCCCGCTAGGATGACCAAGTATTGTTACTGTAAAGCGACCACATGGTCGCTACAAGGCCCCCGAGCCACGACTACTAGGGTAACGCAAATATAGACCAGACATCAGGGCGACTGGTGCTACAGGAATGTTTCGGAGAAAACCTACGGACAGTACTGCAAGGCACGTATGCACAAATTTGGGCCACGAAATAACTGTTTGACTACAGTACGGTCCATGGCAGGGAGGGAAACCAGCGATTTCACAACTGTAGTGCTCACTTTATATTCAAAATACTTTATTGCAGTACTGTTTTAGGGGTTTTAAAAAGTTGGTGGACTCTTTAGATACCTTGGTCGTGGAGTTTTCGGGCCTCAACCACTCGGACCAGACCAAAAAGAACAGTTCAATGAGCGAATTCCTTGTGTGCGCCTAAAACCACACACCCGGTATATCGGAAAAGTTTGTCTGTGCTGCGAGTTCTTCCGATCCGACTGGAGGTCAAAATCTCTATTATATTTGCCTTTCTGTCCGATTACAAGCGGGGTATAGCAAGCAGGGTATAAAATTACGTTTTACTCTGATCCCTCGGGATAGCGCCCAGTGTCGATAGACAAAAGGCTTCTATAAATCAAATCCTATGCATCAATCCCGGTCAACAAAAACGTTTTCTACATTTACTCATAGACAATTTATCATCCCTTCCCATCCTTCTCTTTTTGTCCCCATAAACAAACCACGGTAGCACTTTTTTCGCATGCAACCCTCCGTACTTAGTTAATAAGATCTGAAAATCTCATTCTCGATATTTTTCTATAATCCTGTATAAATCTTTTAAAATACGTCCTTAACGCAGTTAAAGGATGCTCAGAAGAGCTGCTCGACGCGACACGGCAAGAATTCCGAGCCTACGCCATAACACGGTTCAAAATCTCAAACAATTCGCATTTTATCTTTTCCATAAGTTGTTTTCGAGCTAGATTAATGGCAATTTTAGGAAGATATAAATACGTGCTTTCATAGTCTGGTTCGTTTTGAAGTTGCTAGTCAGCTAACGCTTGGTTCATGCTAGTTGTAGCTCGGAGGACTACGGGTCAACATAGGGCTTCAACTTTTTTCCACACGTACCTCTTTTAACAAACCTAGCCTTACTTCGCATACTAATTTCTTTTTGTTCTTTTTGCGTCGGCTGCTTCTATTGTCATGTGAAAGACTATTTTAGTTCCTTTTTTACCATATTCGTACTCCCAAGCATTTTATGATTCTATCTTTTGTCTGTGTGCTTGCATTATATTTCTTAAAGACAACCACTTGTGCTTTTTTCTGAACACTTGAGGTTGAAGAGCATAAGTGAAGAAAACAAGCAGAAATTGTAGAACAGCTGGGTTTAGTCCTTGCCGATAGTATTTATGCCCTGGTCTGCCTCAATCATATAAATATAATACACAACAGCCGAGCTTGGTGATTTTCTAGGCCATGATTGTAATTTATGTAGTTGTTGCAGAAACATTTAGTGACTGACGGTTCATTAGTTGACTTGTAGAGCTTTACGGTCGCTTAAATCATCTGACGAGGATGCATCCGCAAATTTATTAGAATATATTCGCGGATGCATCATCGTTCTCAACAAGACTACTCGTGTGAGCATTTGGCACCGTATTGAGGGTAAGAATTATCGCTGAATTTGCCCTAATATCTTCAATCAATTCTTTTTTATGCGTTAGGAACGTCACCAGATCTATACTATGTCCTAGTAATTCAAATAAGTCTCGCTGAACAAGTGCTTTTATCCAGCATTTCTAAGGAATGTAATATTTGATCTTTTTAACTTTGACAGTTTGCCTAGGCAATCATGCTTGCCGAACATGTACAGTAAAGGACTTATACACTAGGACGGAAAGTTTATTGAGGTCCAAACGAAATAATATGCGCAAAGGATGAAAAATGAAGCTAAGTCAGTGTGTGCTGATGTTTTTTTCGCACTGCAGGCGTTCTTCTCCGACCTTCGGCACTCTGTTCACTCCCTTCCCACAGCAGTGAAGGAACTCGACGCTTTCGTTGCTGGTGGTATCCAGAGACCCCTGCAGAAGGAAATTTGTCTCCTTCAGAATGCTTTCCGCCGCACTGACTGTCGGTTGCCACCCCGTACACACTCCAAGCCTTTGCCTCGGCCCACCGCAGCCAAATTAACGACATAGCGGCTTTACGCCACCAGGCCAGGAAGCCCCGAAAATAGGGGTCCAAGAAGGATATGGTGGCCCCCACTAAAGATACCCCTGATTTGCACTAAATTTGCATCTGAAAATAAATTAGAAGTGAACCAAATTCGGATACATTATCGTGCTTTGCAAGATATTTTTACAGTTTCTGAAATTGCAAGATATTTTTAACTAGGATGAGTGTGGCAAGTAAATGGGTTGGATTTCTTATTTTAAGACACGCTGTCATTAATATATGACAATAAGCGTCCAAGTTCTGGGTGATACTAAAAAGGAATCTGAAACTTCTGTATAATGGCCACATTAATTCAAACTCCTGGTCGATGTGTGGCGGGCATTGGTATGGCCCCTACATGTTTGCCTTGAGGAAATATCTTCTAATAGTCTCTGTGGTTCACACGATTCCCTTGAATGTATTTTATGTTTATTACTATTTTTTGAGACTTTAAGGGTCGCCAAAAATCTATGTAAGCTGAGTAAACTGCTTCCTCTTGTGGAGGTCAACCTAGTTGGCAGACAACCTCAAGTCAAGTTCCGAGTAGTGGGAAGTTGAGAGAATAAACTTCAGACCCAAAAACCATCTTTTCTTACGCTTAATACAGACCATCAGTGGTAGGTTCTGCCCCTTCTATACTTGCTTGTAGCTCTCTCAACTATCGTCCCTACACACCCCTTTTTGTTCGCTCGACTATATCACGGTAGCGCTTTTTCGCTTGCAACACCTTCTTTTTGGGATGATTGGTTCTGACCCCCAAACCTGCTGCCTCCTCTGTGCGTACTCAGGCCATAAAGGATGTGTTGCCGGTGGTTTCTCCGCACAAGGACAACCTGGGAAACGCCGATAAATGATCCCTCTGCCACAACTAGCGATGAGGGGCACTTAACATAACTTTGGTTATGGAGTTGTCTATCCCGTCCACCTTCTCTCTGTCATCTTACCATTTGCCGACCGGCTACGATGTCCTAGGCACGCTGTATCGTGAGACAGACATCTTCCGGGACATCCCATTCGCATGTCTCGGCCAGTTCGTCCTCCTCCTCACCAAGTTGCTCAAAGCCTCTGCTCGCACAGGGTGACGCTGCTACAAATCGCACTTTTCTCCACCTTCATATGCTGCCCACCAATGTCACGCAGGGCAGCCTTCGGGGTGAGGAAGGGTGGAGATCCGTCCAAGTTCAACGTCCCGCGCTCCGGGACTTGCTTCGGCGGGGTCAAACCGGCTACTAATGGAGCTTCCTGTGGGCTTATGCTATCAACTCGCATCACGACCGGGCTGAGTGGGTTATCGAACTCTGCCATAGTCCTCGCACACCTGCTTCATCCGACAACGCCAAACGTTTCCAGCGGACCGAAACGCTCTGCACCCTCTTTCTCTTTGGTAAGACGATGCGGACGCTTTACAATGCTCCGTGTGCCGATGTCAACTCGCCTACCACCATCCAGCGTCTGCAAGAACTTTACCCGTAGCTTTGAGGCTGGTGTCACCTGCATCGGAATTTTGACGAAGATGATCAAGCGCATAGCAAAGGGAGAGCTCCCCGATTCGCTTCTTCCCCTGCTCTCCTCAGATAGGGATAAATCAGTAGGGGAAGAGATCCTCAGAACCAATTACCCCAAGAAGGAGGTGTTGCGAGCGACAAAAGTACTACCGTGGTATAGTTGAACGAATAAAAAGGAGTGTATATGGAAGGGAGTTGAGAGGGCTACAATCAAGTATGGAAGGAGCAGGGTCTACCATATGCTCAGTGATTACCGTAAAATAAATTCTTCTTGTGTCTGAAGTTGACTCTTTACTTCCCAACTATTTGGGGCTTGGCTTGAAGTTGTCTGCCAACTTGCTTGACCTCTCCATGAGGAAGCAGTTTACTCAGCTTATATAGACTTTTGGCTACCCCCAAAGTCCGAACAGAACTACAGAAGGTACCAGGAAATGCATAGAAACAATTTGTGTGGATGATATACTCAAAACAAAGGATACTTAAGAAACTAACAATCAATGAGGTCCTCTCATTTCCCATTCTCTAAATCAGATCCAAACAACTCCTCTGAAATATCCATGCTGTCCAAACAGTCCCCACAAATATCTGCGATCGGCTCATCGCTCTCTATTTCCTCCTGTAAGGTATCTAAACTACTAAAGATATCTCCATCCGGTTCCAGCGTCGGCACTACTTGTTCCATACTCTCCAGTCCAGGCCCCACCAGTCCAACACTTTCTATGCGCCCTGTTCCCTCATTCAACTCGTCCTCGTCCTCATCATCCTCCTCTCCCTCCCCTTACTCTTCTTCATCCTCCTCATCCTCCTCATCCTCCTCATCCTCCCCTTCGTCCTCTTTATTAACCTTGTAGACCAACTCAAGGGTCACCCACTCCTCGAAAGTCTCCCCAGCTCCCTCCTCGATGTCCCACTCCCCCCTTTACCTACCTCCTCCGCCGCATCCTTATTAAAGAGGCGACGCAATAATTCGATGAACTTTTTCTTGGTTTGCCGGCGCAGGTAGTCCTCGCGTTCAGTAGGTCCGAAAGGGAGTAGGGGAATAGAGTTTAGGGGGCGGGGATGGCGACTTTTGGAAATGACTTTCGAGGGGCGTACATTGGTCATTTTGGTAGAGTTTGGGGAATGAGAGGTAATGGAGGGTGTTTTGGGTGTGTAGGAGGAGAGGAATGATGGGCAAAATGATCGGCGACGTGTAAAACTTGGAATAAAGGTGTTCAAATAGGCTCCTGGGCAGGTTCTGTACATTAGAAATAGGTAAAATAAATTTGTAAGGGATTCTGTAGTAGTGCATTTGCGCCTCTTTTCTCAAAAAAACGACTTTGGAGGAGGAGGTAAGCAAAAAGGGAAAAAGAACTTGATTCGGGATCGATTCAGAGGGGTAGATACAGTATAAAAATATCTACATAAAATGGAAGTAAATTTGGAAAGGACCGCGGTAATGATAAGCGAGGCTCAGGGAGGACGAGGAAGGACCGGAACTATAAGCAAATATGAACAAGGAGAGTTAATACAGTAAACTAAATGTCTGTTGATGACGGCGACAAAAAATATCCGTTCCAATCAGCACGCGCCTAACAGATGGTCAAGCGCATAGCAAAGGGAAGGCTCCCTGAGTCGCTTCTTCCCCTGCTCTCCGCAGCGACCCTCCATCACCCGCAGGCCAAGCCTGGAAAGATTCTTCCCACCGCGTTCGGCTCTTTCCTCCGGCTTCTGGTCACAAACATGCAGCTCCCGTCGGCTGTTAATGACTTCCGTGCATTTTTGGCCTCCTTTCCAACCGCAAATGGCATGAAGGCCGGCATGAATGCTATTTTCCATGACGTGCGCACCATGACGCGAAGGTTGTCATCGGACGAGAAGGTTGCAAGCAAGTAAGGAAGGGGCAGGTTCTACCACTGATGCTCTGTGATCAGCGCAAGAAAAACTTTTCTAGGGTCTGAAATTGAATCACAACCTCCTACTGTTCGGGACTTGACTTGAAGTTGTCTACAAACTTGCTTGACCTCCACAACAGGAAGCAGTTTACTCAGCTTATATAGACTTTTTAGCTAACCCATGAAGTCTCAAAGAAACAAACTAAGAACCGTAAAATGCATCAAGTGGAATCTTGTGAACTAGAAAGACTAACAGCAGATACTATCAGGACAAATATCTAGATTTATTGCTTAATATCTTATTCCTCAGATCAAAACCAAACAGTTCCCAAAAAAATGCATTCCGCCCATGCATTCCTCACAAATATCCTCGAACGGCTTAGAATTATTCATTTCCTCCTAGGAAATATCTAGACCACTGAAGATACCTCCATCCAGTTCCAGAGTCGGTACCATCTGGCATATACTTTTCGGCCCCCTCCCCACTATTCCAGCACTTTTTATGTCTCCCCCACCCTCATCCTCTTCGTTCTCCTCCTTACCCTATTCTTCATTTCTTCAGAAGAGTCAAAAATTACGATTACTCCCTCGGTCTCCCTTCGTTCTCCATGACTGCCCCCTCTACCGTTTTACACTAGTGGCTCCCAAGAGTTCACCCAGTCCTTCTCTTCATCCTCCTCTTCCTTCTCTTCCTCTTCCTTCTCTTCCTCTACCTCCTCTTCCTTTTCCTCCTCCTCTGCCTCTTCTGCCTGCTCGAAGCATTTACGGCTGACCCACTCCCGAACTCGTTCCCGGTCCAATCTTCTACAGTAATCATCGTAGTTAATTGGACCATTTGCCATCAGGAACAGAGCGTTGAGTTTACGACGGCCTCGGGATGACTTGGTGATGGTGAGGGGAGGGCGGAGTTTGGTCATGTTAAGGGCCAAAAAAATGCGGTGAGCCGATGGGGTAGTTGATGGCGGGTGTTTTCCTCAACGACCTCGATTTCGAACTTTAAATAATGCGACATCTTCGAATAGCATGACGACGTTGACGTGTAATGACATCTATTAATGACGTCGTGTCTTAAAATATGAAAAATTTAACCAATAAATTTCCCACTCTCATCCAAATTAAAGTATAAAAAATCAATCCATGGATTAGCCACTCTCATCCAAATGAAACATATCTTGCAAATTACGATACTGTATCCGAGTTCGGTCATCTTCCAGATTTTGTTTCGGGTGCAAATTTAGCGCACATCAGTGACCATTTCTCCAACCGATGTGTATCATAGTTTGGACGCATTTGCCGCCACAAGTTCGTTTGCAACATGTTCGCGTGGCTCGTGTTCGCTCCACCGGCCTTGACTGCGAGCTTTTTGAAGGTGAAAATCTCCTCCCGGGTACGGACTACAGACCCACCGACATTCTTCTCGTGTAACACCGCCGTGACACTGCAACTGGCCTGCCAGACCGAACTATCGCATGGGACGTCGCCGTGACGTCCCAGTTCAAGCTGTTCTCAATTTCCAAAACGACGCAAGTCGCCGGTGGGACTGGCTCCCTCACTCAACAACGCAAGCTCCATAATCTACCCCAAAAGCTTTCAAGGCAACTGGTGAGCCCTTCTATACCCCCCGGCGACCCAGGTTTCCGATTCCAGACTCTGGTTTTCGACTCCCTCGCTGCCCCTTCTCCGGAGACCGCACTTTTCATAGAAGTTTTTGTACGCCGTGTATCCATTAAATACCGCACCCCGGACGCTACAATTCGCACACGCATCTACCAACGTATCAATTGCGCTTTGTGCTCGTCGGTGGCTATGGCTATTATATCGCGCGCCCCACTGCACGTGACCGATTGGGTCCATCCAGTTGGTCCTTAACTGAATAGCCGTTCAGTCGGTGCGCACTCAAGATAAGTAATGAGTAAAGCTTCTTCATGTCGCGCGACGGTCAGGGCCGCTAGTTGATTGGCCCGGTGTGCTCGTACAATAGTAGTGTACACTGTACTTGAACATTCATGAGTAGAAACCCCGGACCGGCCGCCCCTATAAGATGACGCGAGGGCTGCCGGAGTCTGGGGAGGTAGAGGTAGGTTCCGCTTGGCCGCAAAAAAGAAAAAGGACAGAGAAAACAAAACAAGCAATTCATGGTACCGCATCCAAGTTCGTCTACGGACATGAACGTTCCCTTACACACCACTTTTCCTTCAACGGTCCCCTTCTTCCGACGTCGCGCGCTTCCTTTTCCCGTACGAGAATGTAGTCATGCGCGGGAAAAGCGACGAGTAAAATGCGCTCCAGCTCCTTTGCCACCTCGAGGGCGCGGCATTTGAGCGTTATTATGAGGCTTTCGCGAGAGATGGAGCATTGATGGAGGAGGCGAAGGACTATTAGATCGTTAATGCAAAGCTCATCGAGGAGTTTGGGAAAACCTCGAAGCCGGAAGAAGAATTGCAGAAGGCCATCACCGCTAGTTTGGACCCAGAAGATCTTACAGGCTCCCTGACGCAGCTGGACGCTCTATACAAGAGAGTTGGATTCTACTATAACGCCTCGGTCGGCCTGCCTCAGAAAGCAGTGGCATAAAATAAAGACATGGCGCAGTTCGTAGTTTTTACAGCCCTTTCGGACTACAAGGGGCTAAAAAAGGCAATCATGGACTTCATAATTGGAAGGAAGACGTTCTACGGAGAAGAAAGTCAAGGGTCATCGTCGATTGAGGCGCCGAAGAATATCCTCCAGAGACCGGATGCTCGTACTTCTCAGCATCTAGAATAAGGTGGATAAGTTGGCCGACCAATTTGCTGAGGTATTGTTGCTGGTAAAGAAGCAATTGGACGGAACGACGCCGCCGATGAAGACGGATGCGGATTACTTTTTCAGCTATTTCAACCAAAAGGGCCACGGGGCGAGCCGTTTCCGCGTAACCCGCATCGATATACGCGCTGTACAATTTGTGGGAGGAGAGGACATTTGGAAGCCTTATTCTGGTCCAAGAACCCTCGTGGTGATGATCAGCGAGGAGGAGTTGCTAGGGCCCGCTCTGAGTCTGGAAGAGAATTGAAAAAGAAGAAGCCGAAGGACGATGACAAGGTCGCTGTTTTTCAGGAATCTCGCAAAAATAACGTGGTTGCCGCAGCCAAGATAAGTGCAGACGGGCAGGCCCTCCCGAGACAGTGAAGGGAAAACTTGATGAATCTTGATGCCATCTTGAAAAAGGCCCCTGCTAATCATCCGCCAATGATGGCTCCCGTCCCAAAGAATAATAATAGGAGAGGAAACCGCAAATCGAAGAAGAAATCCGGTGGACTTCAGGATCATGTATGGAAGTATAACGTGATCGCTGAAATGGCTTCCGCTGCCATAGGAATGAATTTCGGGAAACTATTGCGCGGGGATGCTGAGGAGGCCAGAAGGGTTTAAAGGAGATTGTTATCCAAAATAATTCTGGTTACACAGGCGTCGATGGTCAACTCTTCAGGAGGTCCATGCTGTCTCAAGGTAGTGGCCGTGAAGTTGTATGGAAGGGAGACTCATGCCATTTTTGGC
This sequence comes from Kappaphycus alvarezii, assembly GCA_002205965.3. Lineage (NCBI taxonomy): Eukaryota > Rhodophyta > Florideophyceae > Gigartinales > Solieriaceae > Kappaphycus > Kappaphycus alvarezii. The sequence continues at coordinate 69,772 of NADL03000547.1, forward strand.
ACGGGTGCAGTTCCTAACCTGATCTCTTGAGACCTCTGCAAAATGCTTGCCCTCACCACGATGGAAACCGATCGTCAGGTGACAGTAGCAGACGGAACTGTCGCCGAGGTTCTTGGTTGTCTCAAGGGAGTGTCGGTGTGTCATGGGTCAATGGTTGTGCATCTTGAGTTCCTTGTGGTCCAGAGTGCCCCGTTTGACGTTATTGTTGGAAGCCGGACTTTGGAAGCCCTCCAGACGCGCATCGATTATGCACTCCAACAAGTCACTTTGGTTATGTAGAAGAATAATTTATGTTGCCATTCGTCAACGAGCCTTCCAGAATCAACGGGGCTCAGACGGATAGTCAGTATTTCACGTCCCCCAAAGTTTCGAACGATGAGGAATCTTTACACCCTTTCTCGTCGTCTAATGAAAGCGACGGTGGCTCTGATACCGAACAATATCTGTTCTTAGCCACCATTAGCAAGGAACCACACGAGCCTGATCTACTTCGCTCGACCATGGCTAAAGTTAAGAATAAGGTAAAAGAGGAGGTGGACCGCTCGGCTCTATTGGCCTCGAAGCTGGACCAATTCAAAGAGAAAAATCAGAAGGAGCTGGCGAAAGCTCGCAAGGAAACGAATGTTATAGCTTGGTAAATTCACGACCTGGATCCTGCTCACGTGCTGGTGGTACATTCTTTCGAGTTAACGAACGAGACGCCGATACATTCGAAGGCCTACCGAATGCTGCCGAGGCAAAACGAAGTCGTAAAGAAAGAAGTGAAGGAATTATCGGAAGCTGGAATCATTACGCCGCCAAGGTCCGCCTGGTCCTTTCCGGTGGTGATAGCCACGAAAAAAGACGGAACGCCCTGGTTCTGCGTCGATTACCGTCAGTTGAACAGGGTGATGAAGCCAGACCGCTGGCCACTACCGAAAATAAAAGAAATCTTCGACGAAATCTCTGGCGCAGAGTTCTTCACAACATTGGAACTTTACACAGGGTACTGGAAGTTTAGAATGCCTGAGGCTTGCAAGGAAAAGACGACGTTTATCTCTCGATATAGAACGTACAAGTTCGAGATAATGCCGTTTGGACTCATGAATGCCCGAGCAACTTTTCGAAGGATAATGGATGATGTCCTTCGCGGGTTGCCGTTCGCTATGGTTCACGTGGACGACGTTTTTATCTTCTCGAAGACGTTGGAGGAACACATAGGCCATTGCAAGGAGGTGTTTAGCAGGATCAAAGGATCGAAACTCTAGTTGAAGGTTACCAAGAGCAGCTTTGCTCAGTCAGAAGTGAAGTCGCTTGGTCACATCTTTATTTCAAGTGGTTCGAAGGTGGATCCCGACAAGACCGAAGATATTGTAGAAGCTCCGGTGCCGGAAAACGTGACCGAACTCAGGATTTTTCTGAGACTCTCAGGGTACTACCGACGGGTCATAAGGGGGTTTTCTGACAGCTCAGCAGTATTGCACGCTGCAACGTCGGTGAAGAATGCTTTCGAGTGGACTCTGGAGATGCAAGAGGACTTCGAATACTTGAAGGAGAAACTGAATACGCTTAAAGTATTGGCGTTTTCAGATTTCAATTCTACGTTCTTGGTGAAAATAGAGGCCTCTTCGGCAGCCCCTGGGGTTGTTCTCTCGCAGAAGAAAGAAGACTGGAAAATACATCCTATTTAGTTCGCTTCTCGAACGGTCACGGACCAGGAGCGCCGCTACTCCACGAGCGAACGAGAAGCACTCGCCGTGGTTTTCTCTCTTAAGAAGTTTCGAGTTTACCTCCTGTCTAAAACGTCCTTCTTTGTCTAAACGGATCATCAAGTCCTTCAAACCGCGTTCAAGAAGTAAGATATTCAGGGGCGGCTGGCAAGGAGGATGTATTTGATGGCAGAATACGACTTCGAGATCAAGTATCGTCCGGGACTGACGAATGGGGCGGCCAATTATCTCCTGCAAAGACTTAAAGAGAAGGAAGAAAAGGAGAAATAAGGAAACCATAACAGAAGGATTGGTGGCGAAAGTATATTGGGCAGACCCAAAGTTGCACGGTTTGTAACCTCACTTTCTATATGTAGCACGGTTCTTAGCCTGAGAAATGGTTTAAGAATCCGACCCGAAGAAGAAGATCGCTGTCAGACGGAGCGCAAAAAGTTTCCTGCTCTGGAATGACACCCTCTTTCGTCGTGAGAAGGACGGGCTCCGTGTCGTGCCTCCGACCGGTCAACGCCGGAGATAATGGCCACTTTACATGGTGATATTGGCCACTGGGTCGTCATTTCGACAAGAAACTTCGTAAGGGACCGATTCTGGTGGCCTGGGGTGTACCGTGATGTCACCGAGTATGTACAGGGTTGTGATGGGTGCCAGCATGCGAGAAGGTTGCAGACGTATTACTCGAGTTTGGGAGCTCCCGTTAGTGGGCTCTTTGAGACCTTCTTCGATGGATTTTGCTGGAACATTCAAGCCTTCGAAGAATGGAAAAAGATTTATTCTGATCGCTGTGGAACATATGACAGGATGGCCCATAGCGTGGGCCACGACGGATTCTACGGCCGATACGTTGAAGATGTTTATCGAGGAAGAGATGATATCACCGTTCGGACCGCCGAAGAGAATCTTCTCTGACAACGCAACTGCTTTTATGGCGGGATCGGTACAAGATTAAATGAAAGAGAAGAGAGCCAAGTGGAAGGCGGTGCTTGCTTACGCACCGATGGCACACGGTCCCGCGGAGCGGATGGTGGGAACTATCAAGCACGCGCTCAAAAGGTCGATCGCCCGTGGTGGGGCAGACTGGGCGGAAGCCCTCCTCAAAGTCTTATATGGTTACCGCAGACGCGACAGAAGCGACGCCCCTTCCCCTTTTCGACTGATGTACGGAATAAATCCGAGAATGCTGGCCAGTGATTCGGTCGCATTTCTCAGTGGCGCCGGCCCTCATTATCGGCTTATAGAGACCTTAGCCGATTCGTTAATGCGGGCTGGCGTGGTTGTAAAGGCTATAAAACCCCGCAAGGCTAAAGGAAAAGTCAGGTAGTTCGAAGTTTGAGATGAATTATTGGTAGCACACGGTGCGGCCTTCAATTAAGGGCGCAGCTGGCCAGCCTTCGACTCGTGTTTCTATGGGCCATGCAAAGTGACGAAGTCGAACCACCCTCGCTACGAGTTACTTTCCTCCATCTGCCGCGTTACGAGGAAGGCAATTCACGCGCGCCGGATAGTCCCGTATCAGAAGAGATCGACCCTTTTATTCAACTAGAGAAGAGCAAAAGGCGAGTAAACAAGAGAAGATTAGCCAGGAATCGAGTAGATTGAAGTGCGATGACAGAGAAGAACGCATTATAGAAGGCTAATTACTGAAGAAGCATACCGAGAAATCGGAAAAATTGCGGGTGAAGTCTTTAATTTTGAGTAACTAAGCAGCGGCGCTGCTGCCTCCCCATCTCTCAATAATCCTTTTCTCGCGCTTCCGGACTGATAAGGAGTTGCAACCAGGACGCCTCTTCTAGCGCTTTCCTGCAGTCGCTAGCGCCGCCTCCCGGACCTCTAGGACGGATTAATGTAGAATAATCACCGACGCATTCACGGAGAGCTTGAGAGGAGAGTTCTAAGGCAAAGCGCTTACACGGATCCCATATCTGGCCCGTCTCGGTGTTCATAGCGACGCAGTGATGGACACCATGGGAACCCGGGATCGTCACGACGTAGACCACACTAGGAAGAGCCAAAGTCTCTAGATACCCGGATTGAGACTGAAGATTTAATGGAGAATGAACGAGCGGGGACTCTCATGCTTCTGGGCGTCTCTCAAGCTCCTGATGCGACCCCGACGCGTGACGACGGCCTTCAAAGCTCTATTGTTACCCTCATAGTACTCCAACCACTCTAAAGCGACGGAAGGAACACCAAACTGCCAGATTTCGTTGGAGATTGAAAAACCGATGCATACTTCGGTTTCGTCACGGAATACCATATCAGGGCGAGGAGAGGTCAAGAGAAAATTAGGGGAAGCTTGTGGCTCCCTGTAACGAACTGATGACAACTGGAGACGACGACCAGGATGAAGTTGGCACCACTTGTGGACGCTCGACATAGCACTGAGTCGGCCTTCGCACCCCAAAGAGAACCGGACCTAACGAGAGATGGAGTGACCGTCTGGCTCTTGTGGCCCGGAAAACGCGAGAGTGTAGAGCAACACCGAGTGCTACTCTCCCGCTGCCGTGTAAACGGCTCGATAAGTCTGGTTGTCGTCGTCCTAGCGGACCATGCTGATAATCCAATCCCTTCTCGCACCCCATCGTACACACGCCGATCCTGCTGGGATTCCGTGAGACCGAGTTGAAAAGCATCCTCCCGAGTGAATTCGTCACCAACGCAGTGAGTCACGTAATCTGTGATGTGGGCCCCGAAGAGATCGAGGAACTCCTGACGAGAGACGCGGTACAGATGCATTCCACAGGAGTCAGTTTGGATGACGAACAGGTTTCGCTCCTCCCTGACGATGAAAAGCACCCTTTTGATGTCAGAACGCTCCGATAACAACCGCATCAAATTCGCCCTTGCCACCGGAGGAGGTCCCTTTGCGCCGCGGGCGACTCGCGCAGCCTTAGTGGCGATTTTCTTGCAGGGTGCACGGTCACTAGTTCTCAAACGAGCAAGCTGCTTCGTTCGAGCCATTGAGAAAAGAAAGGGGATGAAGGAGTTGGGAATGGGATGAGCAGTCAAGGAGGTGCAGGACGAAAAATAGATCAATTAATGGTGGAAGTTGGTGGGAAGGAAGAGGGTTCAGAATAGGTTCCGGCCGTTTGAATATGTCGGAAGGAGTGAGGAAGGCTCAAAATTGACTTGGTCCGCTGATAATGTCGACAGGAGGGAGGGAAGCGCAAAATTGTCTTGGTACATTGAGATGTCGAGAGGTTGAGACGGGGAAACAGGTTGAAGGAGTCTGGAGAATTGGGGACCTCCGGGCGTATACTGGCCTTTTATCAGCACCTCAGTCGTTCACCCGAGGGAAGTTGAAAGTTTGAGTAGGTTGAGAAAGTTTGAGGTTGAAAAGTTAAGTGGGGGCTTGGGTCGGTGGTGAATGTCGTGGTTTGTGAGCCGAGCAGGGAGAGCGGTGATGAGGAGGTCCCCTAAGTGAGAGGGAAGCTGAGCTGAAAGTCCGTTATTAGCTGGTGGCGCCCGTGGTCCACAGTCAGTTGGGGAGCGTGTCGCGCGATTTTTGTGTCGCGCGACGGTCAGGGTCGTTAGTTGATTACACTACTACTTTACGAGCCCGGTGTGCTCGTACAGTAGTAGTGTACACTGTACTTGCACATTCATGAGTAAAAAACCCGGACCGGCCGCCCCTATAAGATGGTGCGAGGGCTGCCGGAGTCTGGGGGAGGAAGAGGTAGGTTCCGCTTGGCCGCAAAAAAGAAAAGGAAAGAGAAAACAAAACAAGCATTTCACTTCCCTTAACTGAAAGGGGGAAATTTTTGAGTTATTTTAATGCATGGAAGATGTGGTCTGTTAACTGAAAGTGATGCTACTATGTAATATGATTAGGAGTTGTACTTCTACGCACTGTCCCCTCGGATCCAATGGCTCAGCATTTGATGACCGTCAGCAGTGTACGCTTTTCAATGTTTACACCGCCAGCCTTTGATTCCCTGGGATGCCCATCGGCGACCACATCCAAGGTGGTCGACGAGTATGCGGCCGCCATCGCGGCCCGTATCGGAAGCTCTAAGGCGAAGGTATCCTCTCGGCTTTATCAAAAGCTCAGCTATGCCATTTGGTCCACGTGCGCAGCTTCAGCGATTGGTCGTACCCCGCAACATGCAGAAGTTTGCCTCCCGCTCCAAAGCTAGTCTACTTTAATGGCCCTTTTAAAGTATTGAAATTTACAACCGACCGTTGCACTGTACTTGCAGTGACACGGCGGCCATAACCCTTAAGGGCAGCTGTCCTATATTTAATGCAATGAATTCGGTGCTAGGGTTCTCGTTTAAGTACAGTGGAATGAGGGGGTAAATTGGATTTACTTTAATGGCCTGGTATACTTAATTTTCCTGCTAAGAGCAATCGCAGACTAGGACTGAGGGTTAAATTGGGTTTACTTGACTGCGGGGTTTACTTTAATGGGTTGTTATACTTAACTTTCCTGCTAGGAGCAATCGCAGACTAGGACTACTGTAAGTAGGGTAACCACTTACTGTACATACCCTCAGAAGGAGGTTTTCTGGAATACACTGTATACACAATTTCAGGTTGCGGCCTAAGTGTCGCTCAGAACCCCTTCCAACACCCAACAGGCGTTATTCTGGACGAGTCTCGCCGCATGACGAGCGTACAATGTTCGCTGCGGTGGATAACAGTTACGTCGTAGCTTGACTGAGAGGTTGGTTTACTGTGAGTAATGGAAAGGTTGGGAGTCCTCTGTACTTGTAATGAAACTATTGGCAGGACCTATATTGCAAGTGCTTGAGTGTGTATACTAACTAGAAAGTAGCTGGTAGACCGGTTGACAAGCATGCTGCGTTGTTGCTCCGGAAGGGTCACAAAAAAGCTGCCCTTTTTGACTACTTGTATGACGCTTTTTGGTTCTAGTTTTCTATTTTGTCAGATACTGTACTCTAGAGTTATTTTTAGTTATTTTCTACTGTATTTATTTATTTTTTAATTTTTTGAGGCCTCGCGCGTGTGGCTCTGGAACGGTCGGCCACACCCGCGATTGCCAAATAAACTGTGTTGGCCGTTGGAGGAAAGGGGAGAGAGAGGAGACAGGACGCAACGACAGAACCTCCCCCTTCCTAGGGTCGCCAAACACATTTTAAAAAATCCCCCGTTTTCGACCCTATTATGGTACTCTAGTGGAGGACCTCTTCCCCAGGAGCGAATTCCGTCGCATACAACGAAGACAGCGATGTGAAGAAGTTCTTTTTTTTCCAAGACAATGTTTTGATGGCCGGGAAGTCCAGTAAGGAGAAGTAATTATCTCTCCTTGGATACCTAGAAGGCCCTGCGTTCGAGTTCTACGAAGATTCCTTCGCAGCCCAAGGAGAGCCGATCAAAGATTCCAAGAACTACGCCGTTGTCAAGGAGAAATTCTTCGAAAATTTCGCCGAGGAAGAAGAGCCTCAAGGCATCATCCGTTAAGCACTGTAAATCAGCCTCGAAATTGAAGATATACCGAAATCTCTGAAGAAATCGGAGCGGTTGTACAAGAAGGCAGGTTTCGACAATATTGTAAGATTTGGATTACTAAGGACTGCTGCATGTCGAAATGAGAAGTTGCAGCAGTTCTTGTCGTTCCGGGGGCCGAAGAATTACGCAGATCTAGTGAAGGCTTAGAAGGGCTTTCACGCGAATCGAATTGCGTTTTCAGAATCCTCGCCTCAAGTTATGAAAGTACCGCCAGCAAAGCTCTTGGTTCGTTCTGATGCTCGCTCACTCAAAGAACATCGAGGATTCGAGGATAACGTGGATGCCCTTGCCGAAGACTTGTCTCGCCTTACCCTTCTCGTCAAGCAGAAGAAGGAAAATTCCTATACAGTCGCAGAACCGTCTTCGTCAGCTCAGAGGGGAAATTCTTCTAGATTGTGCTCTTACTGTCGCCAACTCGGTCATGGAGCATCTAGATGCGAGAAAAATACTCCCGAGATCATTGTTGCACCTTGTGCGGCCGATTAGGGCATTCCGAGGCTAAATGCTGGACTGCGGCAAGAATTAATGCTTCCGGTGGTTTGGAAGATCAAGAAAGAAAAGAAGAACCTCGAGCAGCGGATCAGGTCAACATCGTCCGTGAGAGTCATTCCGATGCCGATGAAGACATTGAAGAGATCGTTAACGCGAAGAAGAGAACTGCTGAAGGAGAAGCTTTGCCGAAACAACCTCGTCAAGAAAATCACGGGGGAATTCCGGTATCCCGCCTAGTGCATAATTCGCAAGAATTACAAATAATCCCTCCCGTTCCGCTGGCAGAAGAATTACGTGTTTCGGGCCAAAGGAGGAAGCAAAAGAAGAATAAAAAAGGAAGAAAAGGTTCAGAAAAGCTCCAAGAATACGTCGGAAAGTATGAGGTAGTCGCTGAGCTTGAAAATGTCAACTGCGGCCTTACTTTCGGTCAGCTTCTTCGAGGAGATGCTAACGGGACCGCAAAGGTAATGAGAAGGCTATTAGGAAAGAAGAGCATGCCTAGAATTACCGTCGTTGCTGATAAAGGGCAACGCTTGCTGCGAGTAGTGCAGCTCAAAGTTTATTGCCCAGAAGTATGGGCGCTTTTGGACTCTGGAGCCGTACCGGACGTGATGTCCGCGGATTTATCTCGACGCCTCTACGTGTTGCCGAACTAAATATCGAAGAAAATCACCGTCGCGAACGGAGATAGCGCCTCCTGTGTCGGGTCGTTGCTCAAGGTTCCCACCACCTTTGGGAACCAAGCGGTCAAGCTGGACTACCTGGTTGCGGAAAAGTCGCCATTTGATCTAATTATTGGTCTCCCAACTCTCTCTACCATGCGGGCAAATTTAGACTTCGGGACCCAAAGCGTTCGTATACCTATTGGCTTGGAAGGAGTGGTTCTGGCTTTGGAGCCCGATACAAAAGTCGCCGAGAAGAATTTGATGAGGGGTGAAGAGATCGTAACGACTAGTGAAGACTTCACCTCCGACTCTGATGCTGGTCCCGACTCTGCCGACACTTCGGAAGAAGAATTGGTACTGGCGATCCGTGAAAACATTTACGAGGGTCCCGGCAACTCTGATAAAGAACTAGCCGACAAATATACCGCCGCTGTCGAAGAAGGGGGCGAAAAAAACGAGAAGGAGGAAATGAAAGGGGCACTTCGAGCCCGTCTTGCCCATCTTCCTGAAGCAACACAAGAAAGCAAAAATAGCTCGCTTTGTGACACTGGGATAGTCACATGAACGATAGAGGAGCCCCTCCCCGCATCCGTACCGACGAAAAATGGATTCGAGCTGAAGGATGACACCGATATCTACCGTAGGGATCGCCAAATGTCCCCGCGACACAACGAAATCTCTCGCAAGGAGATATACAACATCCTCGATGCAGGAATTATCACTCCAACCTCTTCAGCTTGGTCATTTCCTGTCGTAATTGTTACAAGGAAGGACGGAAAACCTCGCTTCTGTGTGTACTACCGTGCTCTGAACCGAAAAATGAAGGCTGACCGCTGGCCGTTGCCCAAAATCGAAGAAATATTCGATTACTTCAAGGTAAGCTCCGTCTTTAAACCCCTCGACCTCTTCGCAAGGTATTGGCAGATCCGCGTGAGCGAAGAATGCAAAGAGATGACTACCTTCGTATGCCGCTTTGGCACATTCAAGTTCGAGGTGATGCCCTTTGGCGTGTTAAACGCGCCGTCTACGTTCCAGCGAATGATGGATTACATATTGAGAGATATACCATTCGCTCGAGTATATCTGGACGACGTTGTTGTGTTCTCCAACACAATCGAGGGGCATTTTATACACCTTCACATCGTCTTCGAAGCCATTGGAAAGGCCGATCACAAAGTGTGCCTTTGCGAGGCCTATTGTCAAGCTTCTCGGCCATTTAGTTGATAAAGAAGGAGTTCACGTCGATCAAGAGAAGAAAAGTGCCAAAAAAGAGGCACCAGTACCAACAAAAACGACTGAAATGCGGAGTTTTCTCGGCTTAGCCGGCTATTATCGCCACTTTATCAAGAATTTCGCGGACATCTCTGCTGCTCTTCATGCCGCGTTTTCTGGGAATAAGAATTTCAGCCGGACAGAAGAAATGAAGGAAGCGTTCGGGGTTCTAAAAGAGAAACTCACATCCCCGCCGGTGCTGGCCTTCTCCGACTTCGACGCGCCGTTCATCGTGAATACGGAAGCCTCAATCGTCGCCGTGGGAGCAATGCTTGCTCAGAAGAAAGAAAATGTAAAAGTACAACCCGTTTAATATGCAAGTCACACCATGAACTCCGGCGAGTGGAACTATTCCGCGTGCGAAAGGGAAGCTCTTGCAGTCATCTTCGCACTTAGGAAGTTCCGGGTGTATTTGCTTTCAACGGAACCATTCAAACTCATAACAGACCATAAGTCATTTCATTACGCCTTTAAGAATAATGACGTACATGCCAGATTGGCACGATGGATAGACTTTCTAGCTAAATACGAGTTTGAGGTGGAATATCGTCCTGTCACAAGGAATGGAGCTGCCGACTATCTTTCACGCGTAATGCACGAAGGGCTTGGAGCCGCCCCAAACGTAGACGAATGAGACCTTGTTGGTGCGGTGAACTCTGTTTGTTTGTCCGATATTCCCGCCATAGAACCATATTTGGTTGATTTTGCTCGCTATATCGAAGGAAAAGATATTCAAGAACAAGATCCGTCTAAGCGCCGCTCGGCAAAACACTTTATGGTGTGGGAACGAGAACTGCTGAGGCGTACGAAGAATGGCCTCCGCGCGATCCAGACAATCAAAGACAGGTCCGGGATTCTGAAGACATTCCACGACGAAGTTGGACACTGGGATAGTGAGACAACAATGAAATTCGCTTTCGACCAATATCGGTGCCTCAAGTCCACTGGGACGTTCAAGATTACGTTAGGAGCTGTGAGGGATGTCAAAAGGCTAAGCCCTTGATCCCTTATCGAACTACGCTGAGCATTCCGCTCACTAATATCCTCGAAACTTACTCTATAGACTTCGCTGGACCCTTCCTCAGGTCGAAAGTGGGAAACAAATTTCTTCTTATCGCCGTCGAGCACCTAACGGGCTGGCCAATTGCCACCGCAACGGAGACGGCATCCGCAGAGGTCGTGAAAGCATTCGTTGAAAAGGAGATAATTTATCTTTTCGGTCCTCCCAAGACCGTCTTATCTGATAACGCTGGATGTTTTACCGCTGCTACCTTCGTATATTTCATGAAGAAGAATGTAGTCGAGTGGAGCACCGTCCTGGCCTACGCCCCGATGACAAACCGCCGAGCAGAAAGGATGGTGCGCACTATAAATAACGCACTAAAGAAGACGGTTACTGGACAAGGATCCGACTGGGAACAGTGGCTTCCCCAAGTTCTTTATGGCTACCACCGCCGCCGACTTGGAACAGGTGCCTAACCGTTCGAGCTTATGTTCGGAGAGGTACCGTGCATGGACCCATCCGACTCCGCTTCATTGATACTCAATCCTTCAGAAGAGCATCGCCGGATAGGGATGCTGTCTACCTTGGCACTTCGCGCAGCTAGAGTCGATATTCAAAAGCAGCGCCTTAGTAGGGAAGTCGGGGCGGTACGAACCCAAAAGTTTAATACTGGAGACTGTGTTTTGGTTGCTCATGGAAAAGCCCTAACGTTCACGGTCAAGTGACTGGCAATCAAGTCCCGTTTCGTCGTACCGTGCCGAATTTGGAAAGCATCTCACCTGGTTACTGGCCAACTTCTTACGGAGGTAGAAATTCCCGAAAAGCTATCCATGCAAGTCGCCTGGTTCCCTACTCTTTGCGCTCGTTCTTCCTACAGTATTAATTCTCAAATCCGTCCTATAGTCGACGGCTGTTAGTTTTCTTATGTTTTTCCTCTCATTCTCGTCTTTGTTCTGTCAGTTATTCATTATCTGAGTACAATTCAAATTCACCATCACATTTAATCAAACTCTAGGAAACATTTGCTAGAATATAGAAGATTTTGCGAAAGCAGAAGAAAAGGTGTTACTGCGACGAAAACGTTCAACGATTGGAGGGAACAACCCTCGAACGCATATCCCCAGAAGAAGAGGCTACCGGGGCCTTTGTACGGCGACGGTGACGTTTCTTCTTCGCGGGATCCGACTGCGTGTATGTAATCATTATATTACGAGGCGGAACCTCTTGAACATCCAATGGAACTAGACAGCGCACATCGACGATTTTCTGTTGGCTGTGAACCCCGTGCTGTCACTGAAAACCAAAAGTGCAGGGGAGCATGGGCTGTTTTGGAGGGTGCCGTTTGGAAATCGCATATGCGCCTCTCCTCAAACTCAACGTGAAACGGGCTTATGATTGGCTACTGCAAATGGTCATATGCAAAGTGGTGGCGGTTACAGTAGTTGCGTGTATACATGTCGTTGCATGTGTAAGAGTTGTGTTGTGAATATCGGGACGTGTAGTGATTCTGTGGTTACGTGCAGTTTGTGAGTTAGTGCATACACATGATGACGTGATTTAGTGTTGTGCACTGTTGTGCACTGTTAGTTGTAAGCTGGCATGAGCCTGTGCCAGTGTTACTATGTCATGTCTTGTGATGATTGGTAGTATTGAGTGTCCCGCTCAGATGGCTATGGTTTAGTTAGAGTAAGAGTTGAGTGCGAGTGTGGCGAAATAGTTCTATATAAGTTGCGACTTGAGCACCTCCAAGTAAAATCTGGCCAGAGCTGGCGAACTTCCTTTCATTCCCCCACCTTCCTTATCCAACCTTCCCTTTCAGCTTCAATCTCTATCATTTTCAAATACTCGTCCGGGCCTCCCTCTCCACAACATATTTTCAAAGATGCTTCGGAGAATCGCAATGCGTACTTCTCAGCGCAGTCATGAGTAAGAATTGGGTCTTCTCGGGCGTCAAGACAAATCGAATGCTGCGATCCGAGCCGCCCGATAAGCGACGCAACGTAAATTCCACGAACAGCAGAACCGAGCAGACTGTGAACACATGCAGCGTTGATCTAAGATTCTACTGCTCGGCGAAGGCCACTTTTGGTTCTTCCAGCTGACCCATGTCCCGGCCTAATGTGGCAAAGGACCGCAAGATCGGGGTAAACTTTATGCAATCCCTTCTGAACGTTAGCGAAGGAAAGACAACGAGGACGATAGCCGAGTTGTTCTAGGGAATCATGATCTCAAGCGTAGTCTCTTTTCCAGTAGATGTCCGCGGGACCGGGCCCGAAGATGGGCGATATCTCGCTGGCCACTGCAGCTGGCATACACTGCCCCTCGAAGTCTCGAAAACGCACACGATGGCTGCGGAGAATATGCGGAGGAAACAGAGAAGATGAAACAAGCGACGTAGGGAACAGAACGCAGTAATGTTTATTCGGGTGCTTTTGGCACCACCTGTCCATCTGCAAGGGGACTCCTACGCTCGAGCTGAGGTGCCTACCAGAGGCATCATTCACGATGAGACTATTTTCCCTCTCCTCTCTGGTCTTCGCCATCTTAATGGTCCGCGGAGGGATTTGTGGATGGACCCTTGCTCGTATTAACACGAATGGAGCAGTCCCGAAGGCTTTAGCTGCCCTGAATCAACGTGTTTTCAGAGCGAGGACGGCACCGCATGGAGAGGGAGAATGGAATGATTGATCGCGGCGGTTGAGAATGTTGGAGTTGAGGTGAAGCGTCGCGAATTTTGGAACGTGAGGGTAGAGGGGGGGCAGTGAGTTCACGAGTCACCCCCAGGTTCTCGCTATATGGCGCGCCGGGCTTCCATCTGGGGCCGGGGTGGTGTTAGTTGCTCAGGAGGGGTCACCAAAAAGCTGCCCTTTTTGACTACTTGTATGACGCTTTTTGGTTCTAGTTTTCTATTTTATCAGCTACTGCACTCTAGAGTTATTTTTAGTTATTTTCTACAGTATTTTATTTATGTTTTAATTTGTTAGGCCTCGCGCGTGTGGCTCTGGAACGGTCGGCCACACCCGCGATTGCCATATAAACTGTGTTGGTCGTTGGAGGAAAGGGGAGAGAGAGGAGACAGGACACAACGACAGAACCTCCCTCTTCCTAGGGTCGCCAACACAGTTTTAAAAAATCCCTTTTCGACCCCATCAGTGACCATCAACGCCGCGTGTTGTTGGAGGAGAATTGTCCTCACCCTGGAATATTGGTCCAGGGCTCGGTTGGCGACCGCTCCGGCTACCTCCGTGATGTGGCGGAACGCTTCGGGATGCCACCCCCCGAGTACAGTACTGTACAGTAGGACTACAGTACGTTAAGTTGAGTACAGTACAGTACAGTACTATACAGTGGAGGCGGAAATTCTTGCTGCGGTGGGAACAAGTTCTCAGAGGCGCGGAGGAAGGGCAGTGTAGTGGTCACAATCTTTGATGGACCCTTCAGCGGGACCCGGCTTGCCGCTTCTGGACCATTATTGTACGGCACCAACATGCAAGCGGTACAATTTTGAAGGCACAGTACCGCTTGTGTATTCTTATTGAAATAATCTTATTGAAATAAACAATTATAGAATACTGTACTCGATGTTGAAATAAACAAGTGTAGAATACTGTACTCGGGACTCAAGAATTTTTTTTGCCTTGCTGTAAAACACCTGTGTACTGCTTCACAGCGTAACCCGACCGGCAATCGTTCGATACTAAACCTCTGCAGTTGCTGTTCTGTACAATTGAAGTGGCCACATACTGTATCGGGCATCTTTCGGAGACAGCTCACCGTGCTCTAGGTAGCAATCTGGTCGACGACGATGCATTTTTATTGTTATTATTGCTATAAGCTGCAGAATACCTTGACCAGATATTTTGGTACCATTTGCCAGGAAGACATTTGTAGCCTTATCAAACGCACTCAAAGCACTACGGATGACACGTCGAGCATCATTCGTTACATAAACTTGGGATGGTCACCTAATGCCTCGGAACTTCCTGTTGAACAAATTCATATCCAATGCCAACTTCCGTACCACCCGAGCCGCATCCTTCTGGCATTGATAACAACAACCAGGGCCCAGAAATCACAACACCCAATCCCACCCCAGCGCCTCCTCCAACGACTACCCCCTCTACACATTCTCATGGCTTCGCGGCCACACCGCAACCCCATTTCCACAATTCAAACTTTACACCGCGCCGCACTTCAGTGTCCCTTGCCTCCTCTCACCAGAACTCACTCGAACGTCAGCCATCAGAGAGAGACCAGGAAGAAGATGCATTCGTCTTGCTTTTGCAAGCCTTCGAAGCTTTTGTTATAGGGGCGTTCGCTGGCGTCCTCATCAACTTACTTGCGCTTTTTTTTGTCAAGGAGAGGATCTGGCGAGGTGTGCGCGGATTCGGACGTGATCTCTGTGAAGTGGGCGGGGCCTGGCCTTTTGTCATCGGTGTCGTCTTTGGTGGTGTTCTGCAGGCTGCAATTGCAGCCTTTATCCTTGTTAGTTTGCTTCGAGATTGAAGTTCCAAGGAGTTGTCATTTCTGCAGGGCGAATAGTTCTACGTATTGCAATCGCTCAAGCTGTTCCCTAAGCAGAGGACTGGACGACGGTACATTTTTTTCGACTTGCAGAGCTCGTGTTAGCGGTTCCTGCCTCGTAGGGAATCAGGTTGGTCTACAGCGAGTGCAGTGATGGCCCGAATCGTAATGCAAGACATTGGCATCGGAAATACTGTGGAGTCCTGATAATGTTCACATCTGGCTTCGATAGTTTCCCGAGATGTCGCTTGCACGCCGCTGAGAATAATTCTGGTCGTCTAGGGTATCTAGAATGGAGCGGTCCACTTTTGTCTTTTACGAAAAGCTGCGAGAGCAAACTGCTAAACTTGTCTGTAAAGTTTTATGCGCTATCCTGATCGCGGAAAGCCGTCATTGAGTGCGTCGACAACTTTCGATATTTAAGTGTTTGAAGAGAAGTGGATATCCCAACTTTACGGGGACACTTTAACTGACCATTACGAGTTCATCCTGTGTGAATGACGGTCTTAATGAAATCCTGTGTTATCGACTGCAGGCACTGGGAAGTATTAACGTGTTTTGATTTATGACGCCGAATACATACCCAAGAGAAACAGAAACAGAAACTAGAAGACGGTAACAATAAAGTGGTCGACTCCGGACGATCCTGGAATGATAGCAAGGAAATAGCCCCCGACCATACTAGTCCGCTAAGTCGTAAAATGACGCTCCTGTCGTGGTTTGACCTGCATAACGTACACCGTAGCTGGCCCTGTGCTGATCTTTTGGTAGAGCTGAGGAACCGGCGAATGGACGCCATACATGTAGGGAATTCAATTACTGCGCTCCGGCGATAAATCGCCGACCTTTTCCGATTCTCATACCCTGCAAATAATATGATCTCGATCTACATTCTAAGGTACCGCTTAGTCTGTAAACTTGCAACATCCGCTACTCATTGTCTCAGGAATTACCGGCGTCACTTCAGGAAACGAACCTACTTTCCGACAACTGTAGTACCCAAACTTGCTCTCTTCCAAGGTTCTATGATCATAGAGGTTTACGGTTCCAGTTGCTGGCTTCGAACATGAAATGTCGCAGGCCGCGAAATTTCTGCCGAAACCAAGACTTAGTCCACCAACAAAAAGCATCCACTGCTCATACCCCAAAGGCTTCTTCCCGTGCCGATCACTACGATCTGTAGTTGACACACAGAATCCTTTCGATCACTGCGATCTGTAGTTGGCACACAGAATCTTTTCCCTTCTGACGGCAGAGGTATGATCTACGGCGAACCATGCAAAGGCCTAATATCCTTGGGATTAACTTCGTGTGCGGATGTGAGTTATTGCGCTGTACATTACGTGTGCAACTTTTGGATACGCACACGTGGACGATACACGTAGACGATTTCGAATTCAAATCTTTGTGCACACGCGGAATTCGTTACAGTAAGTGTGGCCAGCACTGTATTTGAAAAAATATGGTTCATTGTACAGTATTAATTTTATTCCATTAAGTATAGCAGTAACTACAATTTTTTCACAAATTGTATGAAAAATGTATTATAGTAAGACACGAGTACTGCACAACTAGTGCCTGGGTGATAGGGGAATTTTAGGTTATTTTAATGTATGGAAGATGTGGTCGGTCGTATCCACGTCGCTGGAACTGGGTTGCTCGGGACAAGTCAGCTGCGACGGTTTCGTCCAACGCAGCATGCCTTACGGCTGGCCTCACACAAGCCCTATGAGGTCATACCTCACTACTCTGCCTCCTTTTCAGACTCTAATACACAGACCTGCCCCCTACTGTGCAGTAGTCTTCGGAAAACAGCCGTCCTGCATCCCTAACCAGTAACACTGAATAACTTTACATAAAGGGCCAGCTACATGGAACCGAGCAGGAATGCCACGTTAGACATGCGGTACAGTACAGTGGTTTTTAGGGTTTTTAGGGGTTTTATTAGGGTACAGTTGTTTATGCCGAGAGATGCATTTACAAATCGTACGTGGACAGATGTCCACGGACTGAGCAAATGAAGATGTGATTGGTTGTATACGCTAGATGATGACCTTTAATGGAACTAAGCTCCACATACACAGAGGCGTGTAGGTAAGAACGAGGAGTGCTCGCGACGAGTGGTCGCATTGTTTTTGGCGCAGTTGCATTCGCATGTTTGGATTGTGTGGGACGCCATCGCAGAGCGAATGTTAATACAGTGCATTGCGACTAGGACTTTCAATGGAAGAGAGACGCGGGTCCTAGTTGCGTAGCGATGTGCTTGAAGTCTACTAAAGGATAGAATAGCGGACCTCCTTGGAAGTAAGGGGGTAACCCGCAGCTTGTGCCGATCATCGTGTTCTGGTAGACAAACCCTTCACACCACCACATTCAACTTCGTACCGAGAGAGTCTCTTTCCCCTCGCTTCCTACACACATGTAGACCCTTATCCCTGTAGGCCGCTGAAATTTTAAGTTATGGTCCCAGGGGCTCAAGAGACCTCGGTGAACAGGCTAGTTGATGCTCCTAGACTCACAGCCAGGTCGGACAAGTTCAAGTATCGAACCGGCGCCCGTACGTGGATGGAACGGGTGAAAGTATTTGCCAACGAAGGCGACACCAAGGCCAAGGGTGTTTCTAACGGGTTTGGACACGCACTCTACGCTGGCATGGACTCTGCTTATCAGAAAATTATTGAGTCGGAGATCCAGTAGGGTAATCTGTCATTGGGACCAGTAGAGACCGACGAATTGTTGACCTATCAGCAATATAAAGACGTAGTCGAGAAGATCCTGCAGATCGTGGCAAAAGATTCTTCAACGGATGCAGCCAAACGATTCATCACATCAAGTAGAAAGTTCTTTGCTTGTAGGAGGAACGAGTCAGAAACATACTCTGATTTCGCTGAAAGTTTCCGTGGAGTAGCACAAGAGCATCTCAACTGTTTCCTACACGCTCCCACAGACCAGGAGACGCAACACATCGCTCTTGTGTTATTAGATAACGCGAAGCTACCGGACACAAGCTACAAAAAATCTGTTGTCCATACTCATCAACAAAGCAGCAGAACCCGACGCACCCAAGAACACAACGAGGTTGGTATCTGACTCTGAGTTGAAAACAGCGTTCATGCATATCGAATCTTCTTCCCAAACACTTCAAATGATCATCGACAGCCAGAACGAGATTGAAGGACCTATCGATTTAGATAGTCTAAAGGATTCGTTAGCGATCGCCTTGGATGCCATGGCCCCAGTTGCGACACGTACGTCCATCAATAACCCGGACGAATTTCAACCTCTGCATTTCAATTTAAAAGATACAATCGATGCACTCAAGAGCATCCGAGCCGCACAGGGAGAACCTAGACGCGTTCCAGATAAAGACCTTCCGAAGCCCGTAGGGAGCCTGATGAGGAATCGTACAAATAGGGGCTTTCGGAATTCTTACGTTAAGGAACGGTCACCAGATAGTTTCCAACGTAACTCCCGTTGCGTAGCATGTGGTCCCAACGGACATTGGGCTCGCGATAAGCAGTGTCCGATGAATAAACATAGCCCGAAAGGGCATCAAAATTCGAAACGCCGAGAGCCATGGAATAGAAATGTGCACCATAGAAAGGCCGTGAGGTTCTACAACAACAAGAAAGAAGAAGAATCAGACTCAGACGACTCAGGAGAACCCGAAGCGAAGAGATAATTCCACAAATAGAGAACTCATGGGGAACTACAACCCTATTTACGACCACGGCTCCCCTTTCTCGACGTCCGGAATCCACTCCGCAGTTCGATTATGCGAGATGCTGGAAGTCGGCCTTGTCACAAAGCCGCACGAAGGCAACATGACACACGGATGGGGGGAGAAAGGCCTCTACCCGAAGCCTATTATCGGCCTCTGGGAACTCACAGTATTTGACATTGAAAATCAACCTTGTTGCTTTACCTTTCATTTGCTCCCCGATGACTCCTCTATCATCCTTGCGCTTGACTTAGGTAAATACTCTATCCAAAACTGCTTAACAGATACCTCATTCATCACGTTCAAACGACCCGTGGATACGGACTTACGAACATTTCACACGTATATTTCAACACCAGTGGACACGCCTAACAACACGAACTTCGAGTAAGGGTGGTCACGCCATTGAACGAGGACTTCACCGCACTCATGTGCATAAGTCTTCTTGAAAAATCCAGTCGCAAGCCGGAGATATTCGCGAAGAGAGTGCATAGACTCACTCATGCCCCACCAGCGCATATTAAGAGTGTCTGTGACCAAGCAGGGATCTTATCACCGAAACCAGAAGAAGCCATAGACTCAATCGATGAGGCATGCGAAAAATGTACGAGAGAGGGGAGACCAGCTGTGAGCCGTAATATTTCCCTTACCCATGTTAACGAGGCATTTAACATGGAAGTGCAAGTGGATTTCGGGTTTGAAGAAGTTAATAAGGCTCAGCATACAATCTTGGTCTTTACAGATACGGGTAAATCTTACACTGAATCCATTCCAGTTAAAAACAGAGACGCCGAGACGATTTCATCCTGCTTGGAAACTTGTTGGATATTCAGGCACGTCGCCCCCTTGTCCATATCCGCAGATGACGAGTACAACCGTAAGAAGTTATGACGCCGGCTCGACGCACACAGCATCGTCTTCAAAGCGCGCCCAGCTCGGCGCCATAATAAGACAAGCATCTTCGAAAGGAAGATCCAGACTTTGAAGGGGATTATAAGAAAACTAGACGCAGAGAAGACCTCATTATCCCCGACGTACATCGGTCATCGCGCTGCCTTCCTCTCTAATTTCTTCTCCGGTACCAAACTCTTAAGTTCCTTCCAGCTGGCTAGAAGATACCAGCCTTCGTTGTTGAGTATCCCCCAGACAGTCGTCCCCAAGCAGTTGCTCGACGCACATGTCGAACAAACCGCAACCAGGGCGCTTCAACTCGCAATGCACGCTAACGCATCACGGTGTCTACCACAAGAAGCGTAAAATCCAGGAGACAATGTGTGGGTTTGGTATAGCTCTACGAAGGGCAACGAGAAGGACGAATGGGTATCGGCGAGAGTTGAGAAAGCCCTCAAACACCACTTGGAAGTGCCCCGCATCAAGAACAGGAAACCCGTAGCCGGACCACCAATGAGGCATGCATGTGATGATACAAGGCTAGCACCTGACTCTGAACTCACGAGAGAACTCATGCAATGTTCTCTCGAAGAGGAGTTATACGGTGCAGCGGATGGGGGGAGTGGCAAGAATGGAACCAAAATAAAACATACGCCGCAGCCTGATGTTAACTCCCTACTATCAAGAAGAATTCCTAAGGGAATATCCGCCGACGAACTGGACGTCGGCCTAAAGACAGCTGTAGGACCCGAGAAGAAATACGCCGCAATCGATGATGAGGTAGAGCAAGAAGTACCACAGGCTGCCATAGCGAAGGGCGACACAGAGATGGACATCGAAAGGAGCATGGACAAAGCCGCACAAAAGGGCAAAGCCGAGATGGATATCGAGAGGAGCGTAGATGAAATTAAAGGAACGTCGACAATCGCACTGAACTCAAATCAGAAAAAACCCGCATTTTGGATGAGATCTTTGAAAAAGTCGGTTCTCAACAAGTGTCTAGGAATAAGCTGTAATTCGCACCCTCATGGATACTTGACGAAGCATTCGAGAAGGAACATTCGCCAAACTGGGCGGACCCCTACCGAGACGTCAATGAGAGTGAAATTGCCGATGAC
Source organism: Kappaphycus alvarezii (assembly GCA_002205965.3). NCBI lineage: Eukaryota > Rhodophyta > Florideophyceae > Gigartinales > Solieriaceae > Kappaphycus > Kappaphycus alvarezii. Next base: position 90,636 of record NADL03000547.1, read on the forward strand.
GCTAACATTGTAACGTCACACGTCGTTTACAAGGTAAAGACCGACAAGAATGGTGACCGAATACTGAAGGCGCGTTTAGTACCGCATGGCAACGAAGACAATGAAAAGGAGTTTCTTCGTAAGGATTCCACCAACGCTCAACTCTCGATCATCAGGCCGGTACTGTGTCTTACGATATTCCTGAGATTCTCACTGCAGACCGCGGATATTAAAGGAGCCTACCTCCAGAGTGGGCAGATTAAACGAGACGTATACGTGAGAACGCCACGTGAATGGCGGCCGAATATCAACTATCGAAAGGGCTCGTTATGGAAACTCATTAAGCTACCATACGGCATCTTCGAGGCCGGACGCCAATGGATGTTGACTGTGGAACACTGGATGACTATAGTAGCCGGGATGAAACGCGTGTTCGGGATAGGGCAGCGGTTCGTTAAGAGAAATGATGCTGGCAAAATTGTGTTGATAGTGGCCAAAGTCACAGATGACTTTATGGTATCAGGGCTTCCAAGGGAAATAGATTATTTCATGGACGCTATGAAAGAAAGATTCGTCGTCGGTAAGATCACTGATGGCCAACTATACATATTTGGTGGATGCGAGATCGAAAGACACACGGACGGGAGCATCCAACTGAGCATGAGATCGTACTGGAAGCGGATAAAGACCATCTTCATGTGTAGAAAAAGACGTAAGATGACGTCAAATAAGGCAACCGCAAACGAAATTATTCACTACAGGAGCCTGTGTGAAACACCTCTGTATCTAGGTAACGGCGTGTTGCCTCAAGCCTCAATGGCGGTGTCCTTAATGCAACAGAGTCTTGGAAGAGTCACTGTTGCGCACCTGTTGGAAGCGAATAAGTTGGTGGATGAAGCTGCAACCGCGTATCGTATACGCAGTAGTCGATTCACCACAGGATGTGGTTCTCTGTACGCTATCAGATGCAACTCACCCTCGCGATCGCCACTACGGGCAAACGGGAATGCTCATCGGAATATTGTCAAGGAACGAAAGGAGTGACGGGGACGTATTACACCTGATAGACTGGTGCTCTCACAAGCGACAGCGAGTAAGTCATTCTGCGTAAGGTGCCGAGATATTAGCCGCCGCCTCGTCCGAAGAAAGGGGTTATTATTACAAAACGGCAGTGAATACGATGTTCCCCAATTCACAGCTCAAACATGAGCTCAACGTTGACTCCAAAGAGCTATGGGGAACTATCAAAACCCTACACGAAGGGAAGGGTTGTGAAAGGAAGGAGTATCGTCTAAGGCAGACAGTACAACGCATCCGCAATAGCTTCGACGCTAAGGAGTTCAACGTGATTCGGTGGATACCAAGTAAAGAAAACCTCGCAGACGCAATTACCAAAAGGAACTTCAACACGTGTGCGAGGTCGAATCACGTTTGGTACATCGGTCTTTTGGACAAATGTCTGGACAAAGATGACTGGTAACCAGAACGTGGTGAGTCTCAATCAAGAGACTAGCTCTCGACTGAGGGGAGTATTAATGCCGAGAGATTCATTTATACATCGTATGTGGACAGATGTCCACGGACTGAGCAAATGAAGATGTGAGCTGGTTGTATACGCTAAATGATGACCTTTAATGGAACTAAGCTCCACATACACAGAGGGCGTGTAGGTAAGAACGAGGAGTGCTCGCGACGAGTGGTCGCATTGTTTTTGGCGCAGTTGCATTCGCATGTTTGGATTGTGTGGGACGCCATCGCAGAGCGAATGTTAATACAGTGCATTGCGACTAGGACTTTCAATGGAAGAGAGACGCGGGTCCTAGTTGCGTAGCAATGTGCTTGAAGTCTACTAAAGGATAGAATAGCGGACCTCCTTGGAAGTAAGGGGGTAACCCGCAGCTTGTGCCGATCATCGTGTTCTGGTAGACAAACCCTTCACACCACCACATTCAACTTCGTACCGAGAGAGTCTCTTTCCCTCGCTTCCTACACACATGTAGACCCCTTATCCCTGTAGGCCGCTGAAATTATAAGCAGTACAGCATAGTATAGTAAAGTACTGCACTGTACTGTACAGTGGCGACTGATGCCATAAGACTCCCCTCCGAGCAAATTTATCCACCAAAGTACAGAAAAATTTTAAAAAAATCTGCTTTTCTGGTTCTCAAACGGTGGGATCAGGGCTCCTGTGTATAGTTTTTTATGTTTCCGGGAAGTAATTCACTAAAATCCTAAAAATGGGACGATTGTTGCCATAGGACCCCTACTCTAAACCTCGAGTTATCTTGAGCTCAGTGCATTTGAATTGGGATAAAAGCGTACCTGGACACCCTTCTACCCTCCCTACGACACTACCGAGCTGTACTTTAACAACATTGGCAGGCAATTCCAAGACCCATGCTCGCCAGTGCCTTTTGGTTGCCGTTACCCACTGGTCGCCGGTGTCTCTGGAGAACTACAGTACTTTTCATGCAAATACAGTGCTGTACAGTACCGTACAGTAATTTTTTTTTGCTTTATCAATAGACTAGGTAGAGGGAAGTGGGGGGAATTTTGGATGTTTTACTGAATAAGGATGCAGGACGGCTATTTTCCGAAGGCTGAGGGGGACAGGTCCGTGTAATTGAGTGTCTGGAAATGAGGCCGAGTCATGAGGTACAAACTCACAGGGCCGGTGTTAGTGTCGGGATAACAGAGCCCGTTGGCTTTAACTTGACCGGTTGGATGAAACTTTGTGAAACCGATGGCTGGTTCAGGCCGCTACTCGGCCGAACCCCGGTATTTATTTTACTCCAGGTAGACTACCATAGGTAGAACTAAATTGACTACAGATAGTAGGCCGAGGTCTGTAGGAGACCGAAGGCCCGTGAAACAGTGTATTTTCTAACGTTTCGCTACCCTGCTAAGTATGGCAAGAAGAGATACAACGATAGAAAGCATACTTCGCCCCAACAGGATGGAGCTAGTAGAGTGGGAGCTACCTACAATGGGAGCCTACAGGGGAATTGAATCGTTACACTACTTGACTTGATACTATATAGTGTGGGTGGCCATGTCACCCGCATACAGTATTTGATAGCTTAAACCTACTATGCTGTATCTGACTTAAGTCGAATCGATTAGGTCACATAAGGTATGATTATCAGTGAGGCCAGCTGTAAGGCGTGCTGCGTTGGAAGAAATCGTCACCGCCGTGTGTCTTTTAGTAAGGACTATTTGCACCCGCGCGAAGGTCTGGGGAAGTGCGACGTGCATAGTCACCAAAATTGACTAGCTTTAGAGTAGGAGGCAAACATCCACATGTTGCGGATTGCGACCAATCACTGAAGCTGCACGCGTGGACGAAATGGCATAGCTGGGCTTTTGATAAAGCCGAAATGACAACTTCGCCTTCGAGCGTCCGATAAGGGCCTAGATGGCAGCCGCATACTCTTTGACCACCCTGGATGTGGTCTCCGACGGGCATCACAGGGAATCAAAGGCTAGAGGGACAAACTGTCAGACAAGTTGCGGTCGCCCAGGTGAAGTATGGCCAGGAATGGCGGCGATTTTGGTCACAGTAAAGCACTGACAGTAATTCTTTGGGATGTGCCGAAATCAGAAACACTACACTGCACTTAATGATATGAAATGTGATTGGGTTACAGCCAATACATCTGTCATAGTAAACGAACCTTTGGGTTTGAGAGAACCTCCGTTCTCAGAGTATGGACGTGGCTACCCGAATTAGGTCTCATCTGCGATTGCAGTTATCAGGAAAATTAAGTAAACTACCCAATTTGGCCCCGGGATTTGCGCGACACTGAAGAGAGAAGGATTCTTAGTCATAAATTATCTTGAGTATGCACCGACTGACCGACTATTCAATTAAGAACTAACTGGATGGACCAAATCGGTCACTTGCAGTGGTGCGCGCGATATAATGGCCATAGCCACCGCCGATCACAAAGCGCAACTGATATGTTTGTAGATTCGTGTGCGAAAAGTAGCGTCCGAGGTGCAGTTTTTCTTGGCTACACGGCGTACAAACTATTCGATGAAAAGTGCGGTCTCCGGAGAAGAGGCAGCGAGGGAGTCGAAAACCAGAGGATGGAATCGGAAACCTGGGTCGCGGTATGGAGGGGCTCACCAGTCGCCTTTACAGCTGTGGGGTAGGTCCTTAACCTTGCGTTGGTGAGTGAGGGCTGCGGCCGCCCACCGGGGACTTGGGTCGCTTTGGTAATTGAAGACTGCTTGAACGGGGACGTCACGTCGACGTCGCATGAGATGGATTGGTCTGGCAGGCCAGCTGCAGTGTCACGGGAGTGTTACACGAGGAGAATGTTGGTGGGCTTGTAGTCCGTACCGGGGAGGAAATTCTCAACTTCAATTTCGCAGTCAAAGCCGGCGGAGCGAAAACGCACCAAGCGAACACATTGCAAACGAAGTTGTGGCAGCAAATGCGTCCAAACTCTGAGACGCAGCGGTCCGCGGCATGGTCAACGTGGAAATCCATGTCCTGTTGCCAGTGGTGCCATTTCAAGGGAACCGAGTCTGTGCAGACTGGGAGACCGAGGTGTCTGCGCTGCATGATGCTCCAGTGCTCCGATGACACCTTCGTCGCAACTGTGGGATGGACATATAGGAATGCCGTAGCACCGGTGCGACGGAAGGCCAAGCCTCGAATTCGGTGACGTGTGGATATCTCGGAGTGGCAGCTGGGACGGGGCACCCTCTTCCATAGGTAGCCCTCCCAACATTCCTTTGCCCTGGCCTCTTGCTGTGCCTGACTAAGAAGAGATTGCAGGTTGAAGGGAATGTCAGCAAGGGAGGCGGGGTCAAAGATGCCTAAGTCGGTGGCAAACTGATCCCCTTGGATCTGGCGGACAAAATTGCACAGGGGAGTGCCTGGTTGACTAGGAAGGATCGACCACCACGTGCCCGTTTCCCAAGTACGGCGACAGAGCGGGGCGCAGCGTAGACGGCTGTGCGTAAGCGGGCTGGGGCAGCGTTCAGAATGCTGGTGGCTACAGTCGCGGCACCAAATTGAAAGTGTGTATGTTGCAGAGAACCTCCTTTCTCAGGGTATGTCAGTGGCTACCCAAATGAGCTCTTGTCTGCGATTGTTTTTATCAAGAAAATTAAGTACGGTAAACCAAACTATTTACTCCAAACATTATAAGTACACCGCCCCGTTTACCCCAATCATTACAACTTTAGCGCAAACATAATATGCATGCAAAGTTACCCAGTCATTTACAGAAATGGCCCCCTGCAATGCGATTACATAAATAAATTGAAAAAAGCTAAATAATTCGGAATAGATTTCGTGTTTGACAAATTTGATAATAGCCTTTTCAACGATTGATTAAAATGCAGAGATCTCAGTAAATCTGAAAACTATTGGTGAATTTCAAATTATGGTGGTCTTATTGGAAACCACTCGATAATTGTGCAATTCCTCGATCCTCAAACCAATACAGTTGCCTTGAACATATCAAACTATACCTCAACACCCCTCAGACATTTCCATTCCACTTCCCGCATTATGCAGCCCTAATTATTGCATCTCTCGCCTCTAGTCAAGCTGCAAGATCTCTTCTTCTACTTTCTGATGTTGCAGTTGAATGGCAAGCCGAAGTTCAGGTATATGCTTCCTCTTCTGAAGATGGAGATTTTTCTGATGAAGACTCAGATAGTGATGCCCCATCTTTGACCAGTTCTACAACAGTGGTGGTTCTCAGTCAATTGTTCAAATGATCAACTTCGATCCCGCTCAATACACGAATATCTGGCAGACTTTCGAGAAATTCATCAAGGAACGGTACAATAACGGTCGGGGTCGCAAGTGTGCTCAAACAGCCAAAGATGTTTTGTTCATGACTCTGGCTGTTCTAAAGCACGGTGAGCAGTGGGACTTCCTTGCAAAGATGTTTGGCATGAAGGGACCCTCCTTCGAGCGAATGATCATGCGGTTCATTGATATAATTTCTGATGCCATGTATGAACACTTTGTCGAGTATCAGGCAAAGACGTGGACGATGACTGAAATGTTTAGGAAGAATCCGTTGTTTCAAAATAATCCGATGGCTCGCTACGCAACCGATGTGACATTCCAGCCAAGCTTTCGTCCGAGTGGGAGTATGGAAGAAGGCAAACTTTATTTCAGTGTAAAGCAGAAGCTCTATGGTTACAAGACAGAAGTATCCGTGTTGCCATGTGGCTTTGCAATTGGATGCAGTGCATGCAGTGCACATGAGCCGAGGTCCGTTTCTGATCTCACCTTGTTCTAATCTATGAATTTGTTTCATCAAGAGCAGCTGAAGAAACAAGATGGAGAGCAGTAGGCTATTGAAGATGTAGGACCTTTGCATGAAGATTTTCCCGCTTCATAGGTATTGGTAACAGACAAGGGATACTGTGGCGCCCGTGAATTCTGTCGAGTAATTAATCCCAAGAAGAAGACGGTGAATAGAGCCCTAACACACCCAGAAATGGTTTTCAATCGTCACATTTCAAGCGATCGCATTATTGTCGAGAATTTCTTTGGAAGAATGAGCGGCTTGTGGACTAAGATTTCGTCCAAATGGAGGTGGGCAGAATCTTCGTACGTCAATATATTTAGGATTTGTGTTGATCCGACGAACTTTCATATTTATCACAACCCGTTCCGTGCAGAAGACAGCATACTATTCAAGAAAATGAAGAATAGGTGGTACCACATCGGCAATAGTCAAATTGAAAAGCGTCGACAGATTCAAAAGAAGTACAGGGAGAAGCGTCGTCGCCGGGTTGAAATGCAATTTCGCCGGGCATTCCTCTCTGAAACGGAAGATGATTAGAACTTTCTCTGAATTCATCATTTTTTTGTTTCTTTACTGAAGGTACACTTGATTTAAACTTTACCTACTTTTTTTTCTAAAAAAGGGTCGATATGTCTCGTAAATGTTTTGTTTTTACCGTTTCTCTAGCCTTTATTACCTTCAACATTACATAGTTGGTTACTTAAACAAAGATATAGCTAATTTGTTTTGTTAAACTATGGGCCCGCAGACACTCTAGTCATACATTCCCCCCTTGACACTCAAGTCGGCCTGCCGGACCTTTAGTACTCCATCTGGTCAACATGTGCAGCATATCCAATTTGCAGTGCTCGGGTTCCCGATCGGAACTGACTGCGGATGCTCTTCTCTCCTCCAACACAGCCTCCAGTCCGTCCGGAACATCTGGGCAGCCCTTCCAGCCATGCAGGCTCGGTTAGACCCTTCGGACAACCCCGCCGCACCTAACCCTTTCTTTAGCAAATGTGTTTGATGAAGAACTGCGAGGGGCTTCGTCGCCGGGTTGAAATGCAATTTCGCCGGGCATTCCTCTCTGAAACGGAAGATGATTAGAACTTTCTCTGAATTCATCATTTTTTTGTTTCTTTACTGAAGGTACACTTGATTTAAACTTTACCTACTTTTTTTTCTAAAAAAAGGGTCGATATGTCTCGTAAATGTTTTGTTTTTACCGTTTCTCTAGCCTTTATTACCTTCAACATTACATAGTTGGTTACTTAAACAAAGATATAGCTAATTTGTTTTGTTAAACTATGGGCCCGCAGACACTCTAGTCATACATTCCCCCCTTGACACTCAAGTCGGCCTGCCGGACCTTTAGTACTCCATCTGGTCAACATGTGCAGCATATCCAATTTGCAGTGCTCGGGTTCCCGATCGGAACTGACTGCGGATGCTCTTCTCTCCTCCAACACAGCCTCCAGTCCGTCCGGAACATCTGGGCAGCCCTTCCAGCCATGCAGGCTCGGTTAGACCCTTCGGACAACCCCGCCGCACCTAACCCTTTCTTTAGCAAATGTGTTTGATGAAGAACTGCGAGGGGCTTTCCAAAAGATTCATCGCGACCTTCATCAGGCTTCTTGGCACTGCAGAAAACGTCCATTCACAATGGGTGGCCTGGGGCTCACACTTTCATCCCCAATCTATGCCGCTGCACACCTGTGCTCCATGCTCAGTACCTAACACATCATCCTCGACCTACGCCTGGAAGACGGACGCCGCATTCTAACCCTTGCAGTCCGCAGAACGCACAGCTCCCTCGACCAGTCCCTCCTCCCCGACCACTTTCAGCTCGAGCCCCTGCTCGCTCGCTTTCAAACGGTGGGCCCCCGAAGGCTTCCAGCCAACTATGAAAATTGCAATTCTCCCCTCATCACATTCCAACCGCTCGCCGACTCCCTTGGAGCTGCGTCCCCAGCCACTGCACTGTTTCTAGAAACGTTCATTATCCGGATTGAACGTTTCTAGAAACATTCCCCGGGTTGAAAATTCATTCCTCGGATTGAACGTTTTTAGAAACATTCCCCGGATTGAACATTCATTCCCCGGATTGAATGTTTCTAGAAACAGTGCAGTTGCTGGGGACGCCGCTCCAAGGGAGTCGAGAGCGAGCGGTTGGAATGTGAAATTCGGCTGGCGTGAAGGGTTTTCAGATGGTGGTACAAAGCGCCTGGAGAGCTTACGCTCATGGTCCTGGACCTTGTTTCGGTAAGCTTGTGTGGTGGCACCTGCGGCGTCTTGCGTTGATTTCGTGACAGAAGCCTGTTTGAATGGCGAAACCATAGTAACGTCACAGGCAATTATCATTTCCTTGAGGCCGATGGAAGGAGCCGGGGGTTGCAAGGGGAGTTCTGCAGGCCTAAAATCGGTTCCAGGAATTAACAGAGAGAATTCTAACTTGTAGTCCAAACCCGCAGCACGCAAGAAATGATATGCGAGGGCGTTACGAATGGAGTTATGAAGGTATGGGCGGCCAAACCCCGAGAGGCAGTGGTCAGCCGCTTGGTCTCCATACAGATCTAACGTCTGCAGGAAATGATGACACTTTGGTGGAATCGAGTCCGTGTATACTGGAAGACTGAGGTGGGGACGGAGCATGATGCTCCAATGGGCGTCAGAGACCTTGGTCCCATTGGCCGGATGCCCTTATAGAAACGCAGCGGCCCCGGGGTAGCCAGAATCTAAACCGCGTATCCGACGACGGGCGGCTTCGGGCGGTGAGCTATGTGGCTGGGAACATCCTTCCAGAGATTGTCCTACCAGTGCAGCTTTGGCGCAGCCTCTTGACGTACCCTATTGAGATGGGTTTGCAGGTGGACAGGGATGTCAGCAAGAGCTGTGGGGTCCAAGGAGCCTAGATCGGTGAGCAAAGGGTTACCGAGAGCACAATGAGCAAATTTGCGAAGGGGGGAACGAGCTTTGGCAACAAAGAAGGCCCGGCCCCCGCGAAACGGTTTCTAAAAACCGCGAGGGAGCGACCTGAGGTGTATGACGCCGTTTGGTGGCGGGCAGGGGTAGCATTCAAAAGGCTCGCCGCAACCGCGCCACGACGGAATGGATGGATCAGCGAGAAACCTTGGCCACCAAGGCGCACGGGGAGACAGGCTTGTTCCCAGGCTAGTTCCGTTACTGTCACCGTATGTAGCATCTCGTATGAGGACCGTTGGAGCGAGTCAAACTCGCGTGCAGGGTCGGCGGCAAATTGGGGATCTGCGAGTTTGAACGCATGCATATCCCGGGAGGCCGATGCACGCCGGCGGAGCATATGGAAACAAGCCCTCAGGTCACGGATCGTGTCGAGAAGGGCAAGGGTGCGGCGACATACTTCAATCTTGTCTCAGAGAAAGGCCTGGGTGGAAGCGGAGTTGCCGATCGGAAGTCCCAGAAGGTCGAACCCTGCCTAGAGCACTCCAAGAATGGGAACTCGGAGAGAAAAGCCGCACGATCCGGTGCCATAGTGTGCGGCCATTAGATGCGGGTCTTCCCCGGATTGAAGAACCTTCTCTTTGTTATCAAAGGCTGGATTGTCTACAGATATTACACGTGGCACTATTTTAGCAAAATTATTTCTAGGGAGCCACCCGTGATAAGGTCACCAGCATCTTTCATCCCTGGGGACGAGGGGTTTCTTTAGCACTTTTATGGAATGGGAGCTGTACCCATCAATGCGCAACGTGTGATTTGCGACTTACAAAATAACTAATTTTATAGCGCCAGCTACCAATGTGCTGCCAGGGGGACCAATTCATACATGAGGATGGCTACCCAGAGGGGGAGGGGTGATCAGCCCCGTCCCACCTGAAATCGGCCTACCGTATGCAATGTAGCTGATGGTTATATAGATAATTATTTTGTAACGTCCTTATTTCTTAAAGAGTATTGTTTGTCCAGTGATTTGTAACGTGTGCATTGAGTAAGTGAACGGATTTTATTTCTGGACTTGAAACGAGTCTTTTTGCTATAAATATCAATAAATTTTTTAATATGTATGTGTTTCTGTAATTACTGTACACGATACCATTTCAAAAGTCAGTCTCGAAATGGCTTACTTTTCGCATTAACTATGTCATTTATGCGGAAAGATCGAGCCGTTACCTAAAAAATCGAGTATTTGCGCAATACAGGATCTTTGTGCGAGAACGCAGTAACTGCGGTTGAGACCTATTTGAAGGGTAAATGTGGGTTGATTTTATAATTGAAAGATATCACTCATCCTGACGTCCTCGCGAACTCGGCGATCCTCTTTTGCTCCCTCCTTGACTTCTTTCCTTCCTAGCCCGCTCCAGCACTAGCTCACCCGTCGTTGGGGAGCCGCCTGGCCTCCTACCCGCAGCTTTCGCTTTCTAGGAAGGTAGAAATCATCTCTTCCCCCGCACTTCCCGTTTCTGCCCCCCTCCTTTCCCCCGTTTATTTTTTTCACCGAGCTCACGCCTTTGGCCAATTATCTTCCCGTGATCTCGAGCGCAGTGCCAGTTATACCCAATCAGGGCTTTCTACCGACAAACCTCACAACTCTCACCCCCACGTTCGCGCCCACCAAAACCCCTTAATGGTTACCACCATGTTGTCAACAAACACGGCTGCGTCCCATGATGCCGTTATCGTTTCCCTCATACGCGCCTTTCTCGAATTCCTCGTCCAGTTTTCCTCCCTTCTGGACTGAAGCGTCGACCTTTGCGACTGCGTCTCAGCGCAATGACTCCTCTCACAACTTGATGATTTCCGCGCTGCTCAAGACCTCATTCCTACCTTCCAGAAAAATCTTATATTTCGCTCCGTATTCGCTTTCTTCCCTCCTAGCCGGAATAACGCTAGCCGACTCCTACTTACTCTCGTTTTTCACCTAGGATCTAGCGCAGGCTATTGGTACCCCAACTAATCGCCTTCCGAACACAATTCCGCCGATGCAACTGCCGTACTGACGCCCGTAGCTTCGCCGTATCTTCAGATTGCTAAACGATACCCCTCTACCAACCCAGTCACCTGTCTCCCCGTCGCGGGCCGAATTGGCATGACCGAACAGTAGGACCTTTCTGCCCTTCGCATCTTGGACATTTTTTCTGGTACAGTTTGACGGGCCACTTGTCGCTTTTTTTGGCGACAATGAGAAGAAATTTGCCCCTTTAACCTCTCTGCTTGGATTCCCGGTACATGAAACCTCTCGGTTTCGCCGTGTTCTCGCCAGTGGCGGTTTTCCAGGCTCCTTTTCAATGGTTACGACAGAGGCCCCCCTCATATTCTACGTTTCCACTGCTAAATGTGACCTTCGCCTTATTTAACACAACTTAAATGCTTTCAAGACGCTCGTCGCCCAGTCTTGTAATTTATCTGCACTCGTTCTGGACTTCCCACGCATCATCAATTTCAACGCCAACCACCTTTCTAGTGAGGATATGGCCTCCCTACTTCCGCGGTTGCGTACTGAAATTCTCGCGTCTCGAGTCGGAAACCTGCTCTCGAATACCTGCTCCGTCATTCTCTGCTGCGTTGTGACTTATTGAGCACACAGTATACGGAGCCCCCTCTTGTTTGGACGCCAGCTTCTGCGTTAAACATATGCTCCTACCTCTCTGCTCAACCTCAACCTAGCATCCTTTCTCGAAAACCTCCCACCGTAGTTCCGAGGACTGGAAAACGGGTTTTTACCACCCCTATTCCCCTTGACCGTCCTTTTTCCCACCGTCGAATCATCAAAAATCTCCGGCAGCCCTGCGCTTACCCAGAACGGCGAAAAGTTCTATTCCCTCGTCCTTAATCACATCCGGTTTTCCCACTCCGAGATGGAACTCTTTTCTTCATAAGTAATGACTGGTACAGAATATCAGCACTTGCATTTCCCCACCTCTCTGACCTTCCAATCACTTTTTTATACTGGCATCCCTTTCCTACTGATAGGGGTAAATCGGCGGGGAAAGAGATCCTCAGAACCAATTACCCTGAGAAGGAGGTGTTGCGAGCGACAAAAGTGCTACCGTGGTATTGTTGAACGAACAAAAGGGAGTGTATATAGAGGAGAGGTGAGGAAGCTACAAGCAAGTATAAAAGGGGCAGAGTCTACCACTGATGCTCTGCGACCAGCGTAAGAAAAAGTTTTCTCGGGTCTGAAGTTGACTCTCAACTTCCTACTACTCGGGACTTGGCTTGAAGTTGTCTGCCATCTTGCTTCACCTCCACTAAAGGAAGCAGTTTACTCGGTTTATATAGACTTTTGGCTACCCCAAAAGTCTCAAACAAACATACTAATAACCATAAAATTTATTCACGGTAATCGTGTGAACCAGAGAGACTATTAGGAGATATTTCCTCAAGGTAAATATCTAGGTGTAGTACCCATGCCAGCCACCCATCGGCCAGGGGTGGGAATTGATGTGGCCATTATATAGACCTTTCAGAGTCACTCGTAGTATCACCCACAACCTGGAACTGTACTGACATCTACTATGACAACGTGTCCTAAAATGAAAAAATCAACCGATGAATTTGTCACACTCACCCAAATTAAAAGTATCTTGCAAATTCAAAAACTGTAAAAATATCTTCCCAATTCCGATACTGTATACAATTATGGTCCTCATCTAGATTTTTTCGTGTGCGAATTTGCGCACATCACGCCCTCTCGCTCAAGACGAACTTCCCGACTCGTCACTGCCCTTCTTCTGTTTCCGTTAGTGTTTGCTGTCTTATTGATAAAATTTATAGTCTCTCAAACGGGTACGGATGCATCTGATTACCAATATGATGCTCTAAAAAGTCGGTTCGCATTACTGGTGCCTCACTTTGTATCATAGCCTCATATATTGGTTTGATAACATCGAGGTGGGGTTGAATACATTCTTCTTCCGTGACTCTTCCGAATCTTCCAAGAGTGAAAAAATATATGTGATATGCAAACTCTTCTGGAAGATGCCGGAGGAATGGATGCCGATAAGAGAAGAAGACGCGCGTCATCAAGAACGAATCTTCGTAAGATAAGTGCGGTCCATATAGTGACCTAAAACATAAACAGATGCTTATCATGAAATAAGAAATGACCTGCCCATCGTTCGCGTCCTCGGAGATATTGCGCAGCCAAAAAGATAATCTTCTTCTTCCGACTGTATGTTGTGCATCGTTGTGAAGGAGAGCTAGAGATGAAGTTGTGGTGGACGGTCCCGATGAATGGCCGCGACCAGCTCCTGATGTACTGGGAACTGCATGAGGTCCTCTCGGGGACGACAGGAACCTCTTCTGGCGGGTTGTTGTCTCCCGAAGGTCCTCCTCTGGTCATCATCACTGCTTCAGGAGGATCCTCGCCGACTCCAACGTTCCCAATTTGTGGCGGAGAAACGTAAGGTTCCCAAAGAGGATACGGGACCAGTCTGTATTCCATATCTGGGGGTAAGGCGTAACCTCTCAGTCGCACATCTTGGTTGTTCTTGAGAAATACGTAAATTGGAAGGATAATATTCAGATACGTTTGCGACAAGTCTCCGCAGCTACTATTCCATATCTTCCTATAGAGTAATGATGTATCACCTCCACAAACTCTGGACCTGCTTCCATGAACCTTCCGTTTTGGAATGAAAATAGAACTCTTATTAATAGTCTGAAATCTTCCTCAGGTAGCAATGGTCCGTTCAACGTACGAAAACATAGGCATATATTATGTAGAAATGGATGATTACGTGGAGTTCGTAGTAGTCCCGCGTAATCGAGATGATCCATTCCTAGGCCCTTTTTCCTCCCATAGGAATCATTCTGTAGTTAAAGATGAGTATGCCCCGTAGTTGCGCATAGTCCTGTGTGAGAAGGAATTCTTCAGGCCTCTGATGGTAAGGGACCAGAAGACGTGCATGGATGGCCCTCCTTGATCTCTTCCCTGAGCTTGAACAGAGCTGATAGTGCGGGTGTCTTTCCTCCGTGACGATGCAAGGGTTCGAGTACTTGGTTTGGAAGGACGGCCACTTCACAGACTGCTGCATTGCTTTTCCATGTACTACAAGTACTTTAGAGCCAAATGAAAAGGTTCTGACTGCAGGTTCTGCATCCTTATTTCTTGTCTGAGTTATCGCGCGATGTCATCTCCAGCCTTCGGTGGCCAGTAGTTCAACTTCCTACTCTCTACATCGATAATATTTGTTTCCATGTCTCTCTGTAACATTCTAAGGGCCCTTCCGTACATCAGCTCGAATGGTGAGCGTCCATTTTTTCCTCTTCTTCGACGATAGCCGTATAAAACTTTTGGTAAGGCATCTTTCCACTGGATTTCATTCTCCGACATAGTTTTCGATATTGCTCGTTTGATGGTTCCAACCATCCTCTCCGCTTTCCCGTTGGACATAGGAGCGTATGCGAGAACGGTCTTCAGCTGAATCCCTTTCTCTTCCAAAAAACGAAGCAGTGAAGTCGCAGTAAAACAAAGGGCGTTATCCGAGATGATCCTATTTAGAACACCAAACGGTTCAATTATTTCTTTTTCGATGAATCTCAGTACCACCTCAGCATTTGCCTCCTCAACTGCAACTGCTATTGGCCATCCAGTAAGATGTTCCACCCCTATAAGGAGATATTTGTTTCCGGAAGAGGTTTCCTTGAACGGGCCCGCAAAGTCAATTGAGAAGGTTTCAAAGGACCGGAAACTAAAACTTAGAGTGTCTTATACTTCCGTATTGGAGTGAATTTTTGGCAGTTGTCGCAGAATTTCACGAAATTATAGACGTCCTTATGGATACCGGGCCGCCCGAATCTCTCAGTTACGAATTTTTTGGTTGTTTCGAGATCCCAATGCCCTAACTCATCATGGAGTCCTCAAGATCTTCATTCTTTCTTTCAAAGGGGCCACTAGTAGGGGACCGGCTTTATAGTGTGCCGGAAGAGTTTCCCATTCCACAATGTAAAAGCCTTTTGATTCCTGCGTACCCAATTTCTGTGTTTAAGGTCAACCTTTCTCATTTCTAGTCCATCGAGGAATTTGATCAGTCCGTGAATATAGCTTCGTACTCGTTATCGTTCGGCAACTGCAACTTGGCGACTCCGACGATGTCCTCCGAAGCTTTTTCATTTGGAATCAGTGCGTCCCTCAAGCGGGATAGGTAATCGGCAGGCTGATTATTGCGTCCGGGTCTATACACAATTTCAAACCGATATTCTGCGAAAATGTCGAGCCATCGGGTTAATCGGTGATGTACATCCTTCTTTTGGAATGCTGTCTTAAGTGCCTGGTGATCAGTTATCAAGACAAATTTCTCGAGTGATAAAAGGTATACGCGAAACTTTTTCAGCGCGAAGACGACAGCTAGCGCTTCTTTCTCGCAGACTGAGTATCTCCTTTCCGAATCATTCAGAGTTCGGCTTGCGAATTGAACAGGGTGTAGTCTTCCGTTTTCATCTTTTTGGGACAAAACGGCACCCAAAGACCGTTCTGAGGCATCTGTTTCCACAACGAATGGTCTCTTGAAATCTGGGTACATGAGAACTGGGGGGACACATAGCTTATCTTTAAGCTCCTGAAATGCATTTCCATTTCCTTGTCCAGTAAAATTTTCCGTTCTTCGTAGTGCTGGCATGTAACGGTGCTGCAGTCTTGGCAAAATCTTTGATAAATCTTCTGTAATATGAGGCCAGTCCTAAGAAGCTTCGAACCTCCGTTTTGAGGCGGGCCTTGGTGCCAACTTGATTTTTTTCGTTTTTCTGGATCCACTCTAATTCCTCTTGATCGACGATATGGCCGAGTAATTGGATAGAAGTTTTCGCAAAGAAGCATTTGCTCAACTTAATTTTCAAGCTATACTCCGATATCCTCTCCACAACTGTCTTGACGTGCGAGATGTGCTGATCCAATGTTTCTGAGAATATGACGACATCATCGATATAGACTCTTTCGAATGGAAGTCCTTTCAAAACCTCGTTCATCATTCTTGGAATGTAGCTGGTGCATTCATGAGACCAAAAGGCATCACTTCCAACCTGAACGTACCGGCTTTGCTGGTAAAGGTTGTTTTTTCCTTACATTTTTCATCCAATGGAATCTGCCAATAGCCAGTGTAAAGGTCAATTGAGGTGAATATCTCCCATCCTTCAGGTCTCAGGATCTCCTCCATGTTCGGAATCGGAAATCGATCGGGTATCATTCTCTGGTTCAGTTGTCGGTAATCGACGCAAAACGCAGCTTTCCATCCTTCTTTGGTGCGACCACAACTGGAAACGACCATGGGGATGAAACTGGTCGAATAATATCATTTTTCAGCATACTTGTAACATTTTCTGAGATAAATTGGTCATATTTTGGCGGTTGACGTCTATGCTTGTGGTAAATCGGTTGAGTGTCGGTAAGTTCGAACGAGTGAGTAACCGGTACACTTGCTTGTCTTAAATCTGAAACGCTCCATGCAATTACTTCGGAAGATGTTAACAGGTCGGATATTTTCTGTGAGGCGGGGCGGGAAGGTGCTGCACTTTTACTTGGATTTCTGCTATTTGGCGCCCTTTTTCTTCTTGATCTTCAACCTCAATATTTTGAAGGACCTCTTCCGTCGTGCTCACATCTTCATATATGGAATTCGACATATTCTTATTTTCTTCGCAAAGGTAATCTTCTTTCATGCTCCGAATTCTGTCCTTTGATTCGATATCATCGCAAAAAGAAACACATTCGGGTTTCAAACTTATCCTAGAATCCCAGTCGTCATCTGTTTCAAACCCAGAATCATAATCGTCCCATGCCATGTTCATTACCCCCGAGGGTACCCTTTTCCACTTCCGAAAGTGTTAGTTGGTTCCGAATCTTCGCTGTCATAGCTAGAAGTGAAATCTTCACTGTCAGTTTCTTTTAAATCTTCAGGATGCGTGCTTTTGTCGAAATCCAGGGGCATCTTCATGGTTCTGCCGTCAATATTAACTGAAATCATTTGCTTGCCCAAGTCAATGCATGTCCCTAGTCTTTCCATGGTGGGGCAGCCAATGATTGCATCGAAAGGGAGATCAGGCATGACAAGAAAGTCTACATCAACTTTAGAGTCCCCAAAGAACACGGAAACCTTGTCAACAGTGCCCATGCATTTTGATACGGTTCCATCCGCTACAGTTATTTTTCGAGTAGTTGGAGTAATGTCGAGACCTAGATCTGTCACCAACGTTTCTGAAATGAGGTTTGGAACAGCACCCGAATCGAAGAGAGCTTGGGTTTTCATTCCCAATACTTTGACTGGCACCAGCTTAAGACGTCTTGGTGCTGTCGAGGCCGATTGAAGAAACAGTTTCTTACCCTTAGCGGACTTATTAGACCTGATAATTTTTTTCAGTTCTTTTCTCTCATCCTCTGCGTCGCCCTCAAAAGTTGACCAAACGTTATCCCAGTGGGGCCGATGCAAGCTCAGCCACCAAATTGTACCTCTTCACATTCTCTAGTACGTCCTTAGAGATACTCTTAACTTTCTTACTCTTTTTCGTCTTCTTGGCCGGAGTGACTCCCACTCCTGGAACAACTTGATCAGACCTCTTGGTTCGAGGAGGTACAGGTGCTGGGATATGCTCCAGCATTCCATACTCTAGCCTAGGTTTCTTCGATAAAATGTTCCCTTCCCCATCCCTTTTTGTCACATTGACTTGACTAATCTCTTCAGCGATGGATACGTTACCGGCATCCGTCAACCTTTGATCCCTTCTATTTTGTAAGATTTTCACCTCTGGTCCTGACTCACTCCTTGCTTCCGATAAATTTGCTCTTCTGTTGTCTTTAGACCAGCAGTTACTTTCATGATGCCCATATCGACCGCACTTTGCACAACGAGTGTTTCTATGTGGATTATCAGGACACCTGTTTGCAAAGTGTCCAGGCTTGTGACAGTAAGAACAGACTTCTGCGGCCTTAGGGGCCCCACACTGGTTCTTTCTAATGGTAAGAGTAAGGCTTTCTAACTGCGAGGTTATCATGTCAAGTCGATTATCGAATCGGGTTTCCAACCTTTCTTCCAAGTTTTTGACATCGCTCCTGACAGATTCTAATGCCGCTAAACTAGTAGTCGGCCTTTGATTATTCTTTTCAGGATGTACGATAGACATCGATGTGCGGGTTTCCCTCAATACCTCACTCAGTGACTGAAACGTCTCCGAATTTTTGACAAATTCTACTATGGTACCTTTCAGTTCATCAAAAGTGTGAGGGCCCTTGATGAGGAGGAAATCGGAGAGCCGCTTATCCCCATAGCCGCCTTACGCAGCATTCCGTACTTGGCTTGGGCGTTGAACCCAGCCTTTTAATAAAGATCACACAAGTACACCAATGAGCTTAACAAATCGTCGAAGTTGAGCCAGGCCTCTATGGCGGTACGAATCATCTCATCTGGTTCTACCTCCTTAGCATACTCTTTCACAAGCCACTCACATACCTCACCGAAGTTACGCCCATCCCGTTAAGAGACCACCCGTCGATTAACTTGGACTTATATTTGTGCTTTGCGTCACCATGAAGATAGGCGAAGATACTTGCGGCCTTCTCTTCATCTCCCTTCCAACGCATCACAACGTTGACATATGTGTAAAGACATTCCTCAACGTCTTCATTCTTGCCCCTTGTGAACGTTGTACGAGCAGCGTTGCGATCCAAGATTACAGAAACGAAATCCCCCGAAGTGTTCCTTACTACTGCTCAACTCGAACACCTCGGGTGCAACCCCTCCACAATAGTACCACATGATAGGGGTAAATCGGCGGGGAAGAGATCCTCAGAACCAATTACCCTGAGAAGGAGGTGTTGCGAGCGACAAAAGTGCTACCGTGGTATTGTTGAACGAACAAAAGGGAGTGTATATAGAAGAGAGGTGAGGAAGCTACAAGCAAGTATAAAAGGGGCAGGGTCTACCACTGATGCTCTGCGACCAGCGTAAGAAAAAGTTTTCTCGGGTCTGAAGTTGACTCTCAACTTCCTACTACTCGGGACTTGGCTTGAAGTTGTCTGCTAACTTGCTTCACCTCCACTAAAGGAAGCAGTTTACTCGGCTTATATAGACTTTTGGCTACCCCAAAAGTCTCAAACAAACATACTAATAACCATAAAATTTATTCACGGTAATCGTGTGAACCAGAGAGACTATTAGGAGATATTTCCTCAAGGTAAATATCTAGGTGTAGTACCCATGCCAGCCACCCATCGGCCAGGGGTGGGAATTGATGTGGCCATTATATAGACCTTTCAGAGTCACTCGTAGTATCACCCACAACCTGGAACTGTACTGACATGTACTATGACAACGTGTCCTAAAATGAAAAAATCAACCGATGAATTTGTCACACTCACCCAAATTAAAAGTATCTTGCAAATTCAAAAACTGTAAAAATATCTTCCCAATTCCGATACTGTATACAATCATGGTCCTCATCTAGATTTTTTCGTGTCCGAATTTGCGCACATCAACCTTCTCGATAATGCCGAGGCAGTGCCAAACGGTCCTCTTCCTGTGTGTGAACCAGAGAGACTATTAGGAGATATTTCCTCAAGGTAAATATCTAGGTGTAGTACCCATGCCAGCCACCCATCGGCCAGGGGTGGGAATTGATGTGGCCATTATATAGACCTTTCAGAGTCACTCGTAGTATCACCCACAACCTGGAACTGTACTGACATCTACTATGACAACGTGTCCTAAAATGAAAAAATCAACCGATGAATTTGTCACACTCACCCAAATTAAAAGTATCTTGCAAATTCAAAAACTGTAAAATATCTTCCCAATTCCGATACTGTATACAATTATGGTCCTCATCTAGATTTTTTTCGTGTGCCAATTTTGCGCACATCAAATATCTTGGAAGATATCCCTGTCGCGGTAGGGTGTTGAGACGATTTCCAGGGGAGTGGGCAAGGGGAATGACGCCGGTGTATCATGCGGCGTGGGGTCCGATTGCATGGGGTGGACCGAATTCATGGTGGGGAGGAGCAGAATCAGTCCGACTGGCCTGTTGACTGATGGTGGGGCTCCTCCGCACGTTGTACGCCAGCCATCATTGGCCGCATGGAAACGTGCGATGCGGACTCGTTACCCATCGTTGCCGCGGAGGCGACGGTGGGAGGGAGAACGGCCCTGGGCGCCGGTGGTGTGTTGGGCACCATGAGGAACTCCGACGCCTGGGCTTCTTCAGTTGCGGGCATCGGCGTTTTGACGCCGACGGGGAAGAGCCCGGGGAGCGGAGTGTGAGGTCTGGTGTGTGTCCAGCGGCGGGGCGGCGAGCGACAGGTGGGGAGGAGGGTGTGCCCCCGTTGGGGCGTTTGGGGGCTTGTGCGGGGCCGGGTGAGGCCGCGACGGTTTTGGTCGGGGCCGCGGCGGTGGGTTTGGCGGGATTTTCGGGCGGTGTTTGGGCGGGCGTGCGGGCGGGATTCCCGCGGGTCGGGCGGCGCGCCTCAGCAATGAGGCGGGCATCGTGACAGAGGGCAATGGCCATGGCGTTGCGGACGTGAGGGGCAACCCACGAACGCAGCTTGGGGCTCACCAGGCGAGCCGCTTCACGTTGGAGGCGGGTGGCCACATCGTTTGCGGCAGAGATATCCACTGTGGCGCAGTGCTGCGTGAGCGTCAGAGGCAAAACGTACAGGTCCGGATACGTAAGACGGAGATGAGCGAGGACGTTGAAAACGTCAGGGCGGGCCGGGGCGGGAAAATATGGGTAGAAAAATTTCCCGACGAGCGGGACTAGGACGAAGGGGGGCAGGTTAGTCTTGACAAGGGCGGCGGCCAAGCAGAGCTAGCGATGGGCTGTGTCAAACGATGGAAAGCCGGACGTAGGAGACGGGGCGAATACCACGTGGAGGAGGTCGGGGGCAGGCGGGCGAACGGGTTAGGGACATGGCTAAGTGGTTTCCAGTTTTGAAATCGGTTGCAAATCGATGTGAGTGTAATGGTGTACAATCTTAAGTTTGACGAGAGGTATAGTTAGCATATCTGGGCTGTTGTGGTCCCACGGGACGTGGTGGATGCCGACCTTTTTTCTACCTCATATGGTCGAGGATGTGGTAGTAGGGGATATCGATGAGCTTTCTGCGTTTTGTGGTTGAGCAGCTGCTGCACACTTGTATGTCAGGTAGCTTGTCGATGAGTAGATTGGTTGGGTGAAAAGATAATATGTGCAGTCTACTAGGAGCCGTTGAAGCCAGGCCGTTTGTTGGGTAGCGTCGGAGGCGGCAATAAATTCTGCCTTGAAAGTGCTTTTGGCAGCAATAGATTACTTTTCGCTGGACCAGCTGACCGGAGAGCCGTAAATTGTGTGAACTATTCCGGTGCGAAACTTGCGGTCGGTAGTGTTCGCAAAACCGGAGTCGGAGAAATTGTTGAGTGGATTTGGAGCATTTTCTCCGTCTTTGATGGTGTAAAGAAATTGAAATGAGGTGGAACCTACGATATTTTTTCGAGAAACATCCAAATGTAAAAATTTTGTTCAGATGTGGCCAAAATGGAAATTATACTGACTTCATGGTAAAAAAGATGGGAAAATTCCTGTCCACTTTTCTGACCATCCGCCCAAGAGGGCCACATATGTAAACAGTACCCTTTATACATCCCTTTTTAGGCTTCCAGAAAACCTTTTTATCTAACGTAATGGAACTGGATAAATAGTTTTAAGAGTCATAGATGTATACTTGTCCATGGCCGTTGCCGCTTACTTCTACTTGACATAATCAATGAAAATGGGTAACTTCCAAAGATAAGTATTATTTTATCTGTTTCATGGTGTCCTAATCATCATGAAGGAGAAAAATTTCGCACAGCGCTTGCGATATTTTCGCTTCCGTCCCCGCGAATTAAACGACGCGATTTTACTAACCGGATGAGTATCGGGACTGAACGCGCGTAACCCTCCCACAAGCCCTATTTTTTGCTGTCTTTATTTTACTTCGACGTTTATCTTACGCGCCGCAGCTGGTGCGCTGATCACTCGGTTTTGGTAGTGCTTTGGTCAAGAGTCGAGAACGTAAGCACTCGGAAGTGAAGTTCGACGCAAACGCGCTCAATTAATATCATAAATTGTAGGATATTGACCAACAGTACTACCAAATAAAAAAATTGAAGGACGATCTGCAAGCTACTTACGTCCATTTTTGTACCTCTACCGCCCTTTGAACTCTTTCAATTTGTAAACTGCTATTCTACGGTATACCTATAATGTTACCTTTCTTGTAGATGTTCTAGACATGCTGTCTTGCTCACCTCTTTTCGCTTCTACAATCAAATATTTACTTTTAAGGCTTCGAACTCTTTCGTTACACTTATTTTCCATTCTGAATAAGCTATTTGAGTAGTTTGTCCCGCCGTCAATCTGAATCTTGTACATAAGTACAGAGTTTGCTCTTTATAGTTGCTTCGAGGCTTTTTCCCGTGTTTTGCTTCTCAGAAGCTATGATCGTTCCCGTCGATAGTCCCTCATCTCCTTCATGATTTAAGTAAGCGCTTGTCAAGTTCGGTTATTCCATTGCTCTCCGTACATTCCTTCTCCTTAATGACATCTATAGCTAAGAAAATGTCATCTAGTAGAACTTCACTTCGCCTTAGACTTCAACGGTAATAAATACAGCAACATTCTCCCTCACTACCGAGCAATTATTCACTACTATTTACTTGAACTTCTCGCTCAACTTCTATCAAAACCTGTGTTTTGAAATGAAGAGCGATATAAACGTCTCATGTTGTGATAGCCCTCAACAGAAGTATTTAGAATGTGGCGGAGATTTGAATATTGTCCTTTTTGCTTGCCTACTACAATTCGGAATTTGTCCGGTAGACGGGCTGAGAAGGAAGGGGAAGCCTCGTTAGTTCCCATGATTGATTCTTTTCGAAAGGCGTAGTTCCTTGGTGTGGGGAAAGAGGTAAAGGGCAAATTTACCAGTGGGAAAGGAAGGCAGAATATAAGTTCAATTGAGTATGCAAACTTTAATTGATGCGTAGCTTAGACAGAAACTTGAACCCCTCGCGGCGCGTGCGCACGGAGGCAGTGCTCCAACTGGAAAAATTTAAAATTGCACTTGCATTGCACTTTAGTAAAATATAAGATGTCTGATAAAGAGAGAATCATCATAATTTGTACATTTGTTGTATTTTTTTCAAAACAGTTCTCATTTTTGTGAGCCAACGCCTGTGATTAATCTCTCTATGACTATATTCTTGATATCCCCTTAGATGTATTGGATCACAAGGTTTATTTGAAATAAAATGTAGTTCTGACGAAAGTAAATATCGGGACTCAAAATTACATGTTTCAGAAGCACTTCTATCACATATGAAAAATTATTCTTAAAATCAAAAATAATTGCTGGACCGATGGTGACATGTAAGAAAATTGCTTAATGATTTCAACAATTAAATGTCCCGACTAATACGCTTTCTGATTTTTCATAATTAATACAAACCACCGATATCCCCCCACGCAATTCGTTCAGTTCTGAAGCTCATGAATACGTCTTCAGAATTTCAATACGGATTAAAAAAATCAATTTATAGAGTTGTACTACACCTCCTTTTCATCTCAGCATTCTTAATTCTGTTTAAGCTTTACTTTATTGTAATAAAGACAAATTTGTAGCTTTTCAACTACAGGGGAATTGATAATAACAAAAGATGTTGCCGCTGACTAGGCTAATAGTGACTACCATAAAGATGTAGGCAAAAATTTTAAACAGAATATTTCCAAATGTAATTCCAATCATAACTCTTATCAAACTGTGACAGTCAAAAAACATTCTGCTCAGATTTAACCAGATCATGAAGTAACTTACCAAGCAGAGGAGCACAATATAAATTCCACCCAGGTACATGACGTGAAGTTTTATATACTGGTAGTTAGCTTAGAGAAATTCTCGAGTCTAAGAATGGCTATGGTTCATGCAGGAAAGGAGAAGGTGCGAAAAGAAGTGATCTTTAAAACTTTAATAGAATCAGTGGAGACTCTGATCTAAAATAATCAAGAAGTTCAGCATCGCCGAGCATAAACGGAGAGAGTGAGGAGAAAGTAGAAGATTGGAACATGTGAAGAGTCATGCAAGATATAAGGAATGGTAATAAATTCTAAGAGAAAGCCCTCCTGATGAAAAAACTATTCATCGAATCTTTTTATCATAGTTGTACCTGGATAAAGGCCGTGAAGAGTCTATTCTAGGATTTTTTTTCAAAAATTCACGCATAATCTTCAGGGAAACCCCTAAACGTTTTTTGAGAAATTTAATTCTCAAATGTAAGTGAATAGTAGCCAATAAAATGTGCATTAGGGAAAAGATAGACAAATCTAAAATGTATTTTGCAAAAAACCTGCATATATGTAAAAATATCCATGTATTTCGTTTTCTTTATCATTTATGCTTTAAATACAGTTCTATTCAATAATTTTAACCTCTTTAAATAACAATGCAACAATATCATGACAATGCACGGTTAAATTTTCGTTCTTTGGACAGATAATTGTTAAATTACATATGCTTATTTATAGGAATTTTTACTGGCAAAGATTCGTATATTCATATCCTTGTGCTATGGCTTTAATATGCAAGCATAGAAAATTTCCAAAAAGAATGCTCTTAGAGTACTTGAGGAGCATCTCTAGATGTACTCGATGTACTCTGGATATAGAGCTTTGGTTAAAAGCGGTGACCTTTTAGAGATCCCATAAGGAGCATTATTATCTTATGTAGTGGATCAATAGCTTGGAACATGGTACTATTTTTTCCTTTATGGCAATTTTAAACTACAGATTCCAGTAATGAATCAGATTTTAACCACTCAATAATAGCTCATCCCGGTCGATAACGACACCAACGCTGTTCAGATTATTACTTATACATTACCAAATGTCAGCGCAGTATTTAGCCTTGCTTTCCATGAAGTTTGATCCAGATTTACTATCTACGGATTTCTTCCGTTTGGTGCAATTTTATAGAAGACCTAAAAAAATATATCCGATGAAGGACGGATAAGAATACCAAAGTATTTCTGTAACTAATTCTTTCTCGTAAGGATGTAAATAATATACCGTGTAATTCAGTTTAAGATAATATTTTCGGCTTTGAACTCCTTCCTTTCGGCCGGTTTATGATTGGTAAAAAACGATTTATAATCTTATTTCCGAATCTAAGCATTTCGAGACAGGCTGAATAGCAGAGGATTAGGAGGTACAGAGGCCATGGAAATAAGTAAACAGATACGGAAGATGTAATATATTTAATAGAGAAGCTACTGCAAGTGGATGTTAAGACCAGGATGAAAAAGGAATAAATACCACGTTTAATACCATCTTATGCTTTGATTGCTTAAGGCTCCTCTTGAAAGTGATACAAAAGAACTATTCGCCGATTTCTTAGCAGAGCTTTAGAAGGAATAAAATTTTTGTGTTAACAACAATTAAACATCTCAAATATTACATTTTTCTCGTATCTAGAAAGTTCATATGAAATCAGAGCAATATTTGAATTATAGTACTTGTTAAATTTCTTTCATCACAAGTTGGTGAAATAATTCAGAAATTAGTTGCAAAATTTCAAGATTGAAAAGTACAGATCTTCTATCATTTCATTTGTATCACACAGTCATGAAATTAAATAGTAGAAATCCTCAGATTCAAGGATCATTCTTCATATTCAAAGTGATTTGCGTCCTTAGGTAGTGTAATAACTGGGTGAATCTCGATCAAGTTCCAAAATTGCTACTAGGTGCGTGGTCCACACTATTCTAGAAGAAATCAAGATCATTACCAGGGAGATAAACTTCAAGCCTGACCCGGACATGTTCTTTTCCAAAAATATTAAAACTTGAAATATTAGTTATAGTTCCTCTGAAGAGAAAACATAGTGGAAATTACGAAAGTCCCGTATTTCGTCCACAGTCTTTTTTATTGTATATAGTGGCTCCGTTCTAGCCACAAACACAGATGAATTTTGTAGCCTTAGAAGTTTGAAAAGGAGAACAAATGAGCGAGATTCTTTGTATGAAAGAGTGACAAAAATATTCTGTTTGTGCTTAATACATGCTTCTATCCACAATAACATCAGATGAGAGCCGATCATACTACTGGGGTTCCTCTTTTCAGCTCTCTTGACAAATATCTGCCTGTTACGTCCCCATAACTATTTATTTATCTTTTTCCTGTCTGTTACCTTATCTTCATCAAATGGACCCGCCCAAAGTAATTTTACCCACCTCTTTTCTATTCAGGTGCCTTCCGAGTTCAGAGTTGAACTTCCCGCTCTATTCTTTGCTATCGGCGACTGTTGGCACCTGAAATAGCGAAAAGGCAAGCAAAAAGGCATTTAAAGATTTTCAATCACCTTTTGTAACCCAAAAAGTGAGCAAAGGTTTTTGTGGAAGGGCGGAAATTATCAGATAGTTAGAAATATATGTAGTTGTCTCCTAAACTTAACCATAAGCAAATTTAGAGCATGAGTAAGTCAAATAAGTGTTTTGTTCTATTATTGTGCAGATAAAAGCCGAAATAACAACCTAAAGACTCTTAAAATTTAATATGATGCTCTAAACAGAAGTTTCAAAATAATCTTTCGGCAGAATTTCACAATTAGTAATCAATACCTGTTTTATATGACAGATTATTATCTTCTTAACCACCATTGCTTATCTTTGGAGTTTTTTTGTCATTGTAATTTCCTCTCTGTTTGAATAGAGACGTATTAATTTTATTTTGAAGACCATCGAATTCTTGAATTGTTTGCACCAACAAAAAATCACATCCTAACGCCAGTTCAGGCCCAAATGCGGTCAGCAGAGTCACCTAGCTACCACATTAAAAGATCTCTGGAGGCTCTTATAGCTCTGCAGAATCTTTCAGCATTATCAGAAAATTGAGAATTCTCTCTACTGCACCAGATCTACTTGGTTGTGAGTGCCACGGGGAGCTAGTGGAAAATATTTGGACTCATTCTAGCGGTACGTTAACAACCCTTGGTGTATTTACGGATTCCGCTTGAATCACTATCCAAATTCTCTACGCCATTTTGGCCTTAAAAAATGGAAGTCAAAGAAGTCGGATAGAACTAAAAGTATCATTTATCCCGAACGGCTGAAACTAATTTAAAATTTACTCCCTTGCTTCAAACAATTATAGCCCCGCACTGGTAAAGTCAATTTTGCAAAGAAGTAAAAGGTTAAAATTTTATTTAATCACGTTTTATAGCGTGTTGGTTCGCATTGAGTGAAGAACTATTCCGAAACGCACTAAATGAATAATTAAGTAGGGAATGAAACTGTGAATAAGCTAAAATCTTCGTCTAGCAATGCTAAGATAAAGCACACAACTAAAATTATATACAGTAAAATGTTAGAATTTCTGTGTGT
Organism: Kappaphycus alvarezii; assembly: GCA_002205965.3. Lineage (NCBI taxonomy): Eukaryota > Rhodophyta > Florideophyceae > Gigartinales > Solieriaceae > Kappaphycus > Kappaphycus alvarezii. Next base: position 118,231 of record NADL03000547.1, read on the forward strand.
TTAACATAATGATTTACAGATTCTAAGCATTAGGAGTAAGCATTTTATTTTTCTCTATATTCTCATGTCGTATTTCAAGATATGGAGCTTATCACTAAACCATAAATCTTTAAAAGTCGAGCCGGATTCCAATGAATTTTCGAAAGGAGTTGCCACGGAAAGGCATATACGCAGACGATGCAGTAAGTGTGTGATATCTACTCTAAGAATTTCATTTGTAATGTTTTGATGTTTTTTGCAGTTACACAAAGTATTTGTCTCTCTAAAACATATAGCTCGCATACAGTATTACCGATAAAATATCAACGTTTTGAAACGGATTCACCGGTTCAATGTGTAGAAGGTTTCCATCAAAGATAAAAAACACCTTTAGTAATTTATCAATCAGATGAATTGCTTTTTCCCTCAATGTATAAGAACGGCAAACCTAATTATGTGCAATTAAGAACCAGAGTCATATTTTTGCAATCTAAATATAATTTTTATCCTCATGAAATTATCAAGTTGTAAAAGTTAGACTTCACAGATTCTTGAGACTGAGATTTCTCAACTTCCCTACAAATTTTTGCTTTGCATTTGAGTCATATTTATATATTTAAATTACACATAGTGATTCTCATAGTTTGAAAATCACCCCATAAATTATTTCAGCTCCTAAATTGGGTACCATTCACGTTTTACTTCATACTTTCTTATCGTATACATCATCTTTGCAAGCTCTTTGTCCGTATGTTACTTTCAAAAAACTATAATTACCTGTTTACTAATTAGAATTGTAGCAAAAGTACATAAAATTTCAGAAAGAAAACGTTACCGAAATTTTACGATTATGCAATTGTTGCTTCTTCATTCCACCCATATCAAGAAAATTTTGTAAGTTTCTTTAATATTTAGGTGAGAATGCAATAAAAAAATCTAAATGTAAAACTACTGATAGAAGGGTAAATAGCTATATAATTAAAAGTTTCTATACCAATTAAGTCTGCAATGTCGCCAAATACCTAGCTTCTGTAACCGCTGAAGCTTTCAATTCTCCCTTTAACTCTGATCATTATTTAAGTAAGTATTCAAATTAGTATTTTCGAGAAACTGTTTTTGTATGAAACTAAAAAACAATGCTTAAATGTTTAATCTGTTATTTTTCAGTCCTACTACAGTTTTTGGAAGTATGCTACTTTACAAAAGTTCAGTATAGTTTTATTTGATTTAACATATGATATAAAAAACGTTCGTTGACACGTAAGAAAAATTCGTCCATGGTATATATCTTTAAGAAGATGATATCCAGAAAGATCAGTGTCTACAATTTAAAAAAGAAGATTAAACGCAAGAAAAAGCTAAAAAATAAATAATTACAGAAATACTGAGTAGATTATTGGAAGACTTTTTTAATTTAGGGAAAGAAATTAAATGTTGACATTTTCTCATCGAATATACTATAGGAACGTTGTAATTGATAAAAATATTTTTATTCATAGAATAAAATTTAAAATTCCACTTTGGCCACCAAAGTTTTTAGAATTGGTCTTCCGTATTACCTAAAGATAGATTCGATAAAGAAATAAAATAATTTATGTGTTTGACACCATGTGTAAAACGAATAAATTGTAGGGATGATAGGTTATCCTTGAAAATATCAATTCGGCCTCATATTATCCAGATACATGCCTATTCCTATATCCTTCTCCAAATATGGCTTCGTAAAACGCACCATAATCTTCCACGTCGTACGTAACCTGGCTGATCTAGATAGAAACACGTAGTGTCCGGCTTCATTAGTAGTTCGTCTTCATTAACAGAAACATACTTGGACAAATCAATGCTTGCACATCGCTCGGACGTGACTGGCACAACATGAGAATCAAGAACGATTCTAAAACCGTCGAGTACTCTAGTTCTCTGATTTCCTTCAGTTCTAATTGATATAAAACCGCTACGGACATATGAATCATATCCTCTAAAAAGAAAATCTCGTCTTAATTCAGATATAAGGCTCACCTTATTCCTATCTCTATTACTTCTATGAATCTCCTCGTGAAAGCGATAGTAGTATACATAGCCAGGTTCGTCTATGCGACCGCTAAAGTACAAATAACTCCCAACGTAAATGTTATTATTCTCAATTTCTTCATGAACTCTTCGAGATACTCTGCTCATAATACAATTAATCTTTGGATTAAACAGATGTGTTCAAAAAGTTTCGACTCAGGCGCTTAGAAAAATTAATTATATATTCGTCTAGTAGAGTAAAGCGCTATTTTTCATAACATTTATCCTGTTTAAATGAAATACAGTAATATATTTTCTTACTTTTTAAGCTATAAAATTCTTTAGAAAACTAAAATGTAGCGCTCCACGATAAAAATGTAGTTCACATCTGTATTATTTATTGGAAACCTATTTATAAAGTTTTGTATATCCCATTTTGCAAGTTTCAGAAGACTTTTGAACTGAAAAAGAGATGATAGTAAATTGTACCTTTATGCATTTTCAAAGTCTTAAATTTAATTTTTTTGCTGAAATATACTAGAGAATCATGACCGGAGTCTATGCTTTCAAAACTTTTTCTTTGAATGTAACTACATAACCGTAATTATTCTAACTTGATTTGTTCCCAAATGATAAAAACTCTGCCTAAAGGATTTCTAAAAAATACATAGTAGCTGTATACGTTAAAATTGGCACATAATATGAATTGAGTAAACCAAAAATACAATGAAATCCTCTACTACATGAATTTAATATCACCTTCTTATTTTGAGGTATTTAAAGCCCATTAATCGAAAGAATGAGGATTTTGAGACTCTGATTTCAGAAATAATTGTTAAATTATATGCATTCAATTTCCCCCCTCAAATATAAACATAAATTGAAGAAATATTAAAGCATTATATTTCTTAAATTTATGTTTACACTTTCTCATTATTTTCGTTACGCTCATCGAGTTGCGCGAAATTTTTACTGTGTACAATTTAGTGTATATTGCAATGCCGAGCTGCACAAAACTGGCAATTAATACACTGTATTCTCATGTCCAGTTCAGTATATTTCAAATTTTTAATGTACGCTACCGCACATATCTATGCATTTTATTGTTGTATTGTGCACTGCTTTAAATTATTAAGGAACCTCCCGCTAATTACAAAGTTTGTCTGTGTGTGTTTCTGTTCCTATTTGTGCGGCGGATGGCCCTCTACTTGGCTCAAACGGGAGCTCTCGCCAACTACTGTACGAAATTACGACTGCTGTATATAAAAATTACGTGAAAAAAAGATACAATACCCTGACGTATTTCTCGCGATGAAATGCAACCTGTACAGAAGAGAGATAATAAAAATCCCAGTGTAGAGACAATAGATTCCGAGAAAGACCAAAATTAAGCTCCTGTATGTTCTATGTGAACATTAATCTGATTCTGTCGTGCCTGGGTGAGAAGAAGAATATCAGAAATAGAAAAGTCCACGAATAAGTGATTTACTTCATAGGAGAATATTTCTCCATACCTAAGTCACACTGATTCTAGATGAAGAGTCTACAAAATCACTTCGTGCACTTGAGAACCTCGACCGAGCTCCTTCGACAGAGATTTCATTGTCTTCACTTGGAATTCAATTGGAATTCGAATATTTTCTAAAATCGTTCTTCAATTATATCGGTCATCTGGAAAGCTAGTATTGCATCATGGACAGCAGGAGAAGAAGCCCGAAAGCTGGACTTGGAGGAGGAGGAATGGTTTCCAACTCTGGGATCGTACCACACAGCCAAAAGTCGCTAGAGACGAACGAGTTTCAGCTCTGCATATAGATTTGGGAGCCCTTGCCGACGAGAACAAGGATCTCTTCGCGTATTTGAGTAAGTTCACATGTTTTCTGTCTACTGAAGTCACACCACAGTGTGAGAGATCCTATGATATCAAAAACTTTCAAGATAAACGTTAATTGGCGATGACAGAGTCGATGTGAATTCTGTCAAGAGAGAAAGTGAAGTTATTCTCTTCACTCGCAAAAAAATATTTCTTCTAATGGTTCCCTCTACTTCTTCTTGTTTCCTTTACGCGAAGAAATTCCATTTTTCATTATAATCTTTTCCTTTCTGTTTTTCCCTTTTTATATAAACCTATTTTTCTCCTTGAAAGTTATTCTTTTAGTCTTTTCGGGTTATTTGAATTTCCTCGACCCTTAAGATATCTTTCCATCACCAATAAAGTGTCTAGAAACATACACCGGCGCCATGAATCCTGACTGGAAATGATCCTTGTATTGCGAGCCGTCCAAGATCATTCCGTTCAGTGTTTTCTGCTCCCCAAAAAGACCCCCAAAGAAGAAACTGACGGATACCTCCACGAAGTGCATGAGGCGGTTAAAACGGGACAATGTAGGAAACAAGTGTTTCGCACATCCATGGTGCATCTAGGCTTCAAAGAGTCGGTATACTATGCGCCATGTCACAGGCTGCAAATGCAGATCGAGACGCTACAATTCTCTCAGTGGCTCCGATATCCCTGTTAGATCCCATTTTTTTGCTTCTAGCACCTTATGAAAAATACAAAACTGCCCTGACATGCTGGACGCCTATGGCTACCGTCTACTGCTCTGCCTGCACGGCCCCCAAAACAATTTTCGACACTACCGGAAAGAGAATTTCTGGCCCGGAATTTGTCCAAGGCCACCCGTTATCCAGTTGTAAGGCCACGAGAAGGCCTTCACCAAGTAAGACCGTATATTCGGGCAATTGAAAGCTGCAGAAGGACTGACTTTCTCGACGTCACTTTCCTTATTTCTGTCACGCCATAGAACAGGAGAGTCAAGGCGTTCAACCCATTAACTTCTCTTAACTCACCTCGAATGGCGAAGCACAGAAGTTTCTAACCGTTAATTGCTACTTATTCACGGGGCACATTCGTCCCCCTTCTATATATACACTCTCGGCGGTTGGCATTCAGATGCACATGTCGTCATAACTAAAGTGGCAACAAGCATTTCAGTTAGGGCCATGCAGTCACACAGGAAGGTTAGCGGGATATTCATGCAAAGGAACGCTGAAGCCGCTGCTACTTCTAGTGTGGCCTGCCTTTTAGCTTGCCTCGAGGCAGCCTTATAGCTATCTTGAATAGGTTTCATACAGTTGTCATCTGTGGTAATCGGTGACTATTGTCATCATCTCTCGGACTTCATTGCACGTTATCGACTCGAAAAATTCAGTTAGATCCCGGCTAAATAGTCGGTCAGTCAGTGTACGCTTCAGAGACGTAGCAAGTAAAAATGATGATGAATACCTATTCCTGTTTCCAATGTGCCGACTATTTGCACTAGTTATTTGATGAAAAAAATGTTTCTATCAGTTTACTGTAAGCCGTACTGCCAATACTGTACCTGTGGGCTCAGGTGCCAGGTACGGTACTCCAAAACCTATTGTTCTACACATGTCAGGGCTATCAATTGGAGATTTTGGTTGCTCGGACCGTGAGAATACAATAAAGGCCTTTTTTTAGGTAATATAATTTAATATAGGTTGCGTGCAGACTTCTCGAAGATGGGTGACCGTGTGCAGAAATTTTGCAGTATATTGGAAAATTAGGCTAAAAAAATTTATCTTAGTAAAGCCATGCTTCTGACCAAGTCCCCATTTGAGGATCCCTTGTCAGTATTCCTCTACAATCCTATTGCACTTGTTGGCTGTTAGATAGGTGTACCGAATGGATTACGGGTCCAAGAAAAACTTTAAAAGCTAAACTTGGACTGGGCGGCAAGTGCTCAGACCGTGAATTATTTGGTTATCCGCTAGCTTAAGGTCGGCATAGGAGGCTTCATTACAAGTGAAGGACACTGATCGAGGTACACTTATTGTACTGGTGGGAATATCGTTGACTACTTCCTGAGTCACACCGGTGTGTTTATGTGCTCAATTTTGCTGCTGAGTCATTATCTCCGAGAGTAGTGAACCCACTCGTCGTCAAAACACGTATTTTTTGCGAATTTCAACTTCAATTGCTTTTATTCAACTAAGTTTGCTGGGATAAGGCTTAAAGTATGTTTTTTGTTAAAGTGTCTTACTTTACACTTTAAGAGGCCTTCGTTGTTGGATGGGGCTCTGAATAAGTTTACGGTGCGGTCACGATTGGATTCAGCCGAGAAGTACCTAAGGCTTGATCAGGTGGAGCAAAGCGGAGTTTTCAATATGCAAAATGTTATTGACTTTGCTTCCATGTTTGTGATCTGCACTGCGTAAAACTCGTAGTACAAGATTATTTCTGAGAAAGTTGTCCTGTTGACGTGGGAAGCTTTCAAAATCTTAGTTCAGACTGAGTTAATTCTTGACAAACTTACCAAGCTCCACCAGATAAAAAACAATGGTAGAGTTTCTCTCTGAGTTCAGGGCTTTTGGTACTAATTTACGGAGTGGTAATACGGAAGAGGCATCTAATTTTATTGTCAACCTAACTGCACGATTAGGTGATTATATTGACACTTCTAGCTAGGATATCCCCCGGACTAGGAACTAAATGTGTTTGAAATTCCGTGGGATGTCGCCCGGAGCCCAATTGTTGATTACTTATGACGGATCGTAATGTCGAAATATGTGTCTAGAAAAGTGATTGATCCCGATTCTGAAAACCGTATTAATGTGTTGAGTTTTGGATTGACGAAATTTTAGTCGAATGTTGAGGCATAGAGGTCACTTCGAAGTAATTGTATTACTTTAAGCTCAAAAATGAAAAGAATGACAGATTATGAGCCTAATGGAAAAATGGAAATTTTACGGGAAAAGTAAAAAGTGGTCTTTCGTGAAGAGTTTTTTAGTTGAGCTCCTTCGGATTCGATCAGTGGACCTTAAGATCAAAATTGAGTAAGGATCGAAGGAAACTCATCGAACTCTGTTCCATGTGTTACCCTCTGAGCTTAGAGCTTTAAAAGAGTACATCTTATCTCTTTTGAGTAAAGGGAAGGTTAGATACAGTAAATCATCCTATAAAGCACCACTTTTCCTTTTTAAAGAAAAGAATGAAAAGCCTAGAGGTTTTGTCGATTAAAGTCCTCTAAAACTGAACATTTCTAGATTATCCCCCTATGATTAAATGTTGGATCGGCCTGAAGTCGCTAGATTTTCATCCAAGTTAAATCTAAAACAGACTTTCGTCAAGTAAGGGCGCAACTAGAGGAAAAGAAGACTTGGTTCGATACAAATTATAGGCAAATCTAATATCTTCTTATGCCTATAATCTTTTTTGATGCTACAGTTACATTCCAAATGTTAATGAACAAGATCTCATGTTACTGCATTGATGTATTATTGGTTCTCTACATGGATCATGTTCCAATATTTAGCAAGAGCAGAAAGAAAATTATGAAAATCTGGAAATTTTATTGAAATGACTTACGAAACATGGGCTATAAATATTTACCATTGAAATAAGCTATCTTATAGAATGGGATTGTGTTCCTGGGTTCAATTGTTGAGGAAGACTACATTATTGTCAATACTAAAAAGGTCGAAGTCTCGCAGAATTCGCCCAAATCTATATCTCTGAAGGACTTGAGAGGTGATACCTAGGCCTAATACAATTTTCCGTTGTGTAATACCATAACTCTACAAAATGTTTTCAACAATCACGTACTTGACGGGATACATCGAGAAATAGGGAAATGGGATCAATAGTGTGATTTGGCTTTCCCGAATCTAAATGAATCAGCGAATTTGGCTCAAATCTTAATCCCTCCTAGTTATGGAAAGACATTTTGTCTTCATGTAGGCATACAAAGATTGCTGTTGGTTGTGCTCTGACACATTTTGGATGAGAATAGAAAGAATTGTGCAATTTACTTCTATTCAAAAAGAGTTCACCCACTGTATCGGACTACATTGCAAGTGACAGAGAGTTTCTGGCTTTGATTAATTTTCTTGGAAATTTCAGGTTCCATATTAATTGGTCTGATGTTGATATTTTTCCAATGAAAACAAGGTGCTTAAAAGCTTCTCTAAAAAACCTAAGCTGATTCTTAAAGAAGGAGAACGTTGGTTGGAAACTCTCGGTACCTGTGAATTATTTTCAATCAAAATCAAGTCTGAAATTTTTCACGTCTCAAGAGTCGCAATATTCAGGGCTCGTAATGTAATGAAAGAATATATTGATGTCTCAGTGAGCTACGTCGAGATCCAATTCATTTTTATGGATAAGATAATTCCTAGGTATGATGAAAACCACATTTTGGAACAGAGGTAGAAGCCACGGAAGTTGAACAGCCAGAGGATGAGGTCTAAAAGAAAAAACTTGGAAGAATTCTTCCTATGTTGCGCACGGATTGTTCCAGGCTGTTTTACAATGAAATGTTACGTCCACCGCGAGGGTCATCGTTAGATGTTTTGAAAATTGCTCGCGACTCGAAAGTCTGTGGACATTTCAAATTTGCAAAGACAAAATATAGATTAGAAAACTTGTATTGGAAATATAAAAGCTGAAATGTACGAAACAAGTGTGAAGGATGCCCTATATCTCAGAATTGTAACGATTCTAAGAGAAAAAGATGACAAACCAAATTTTAAAGGGGTTGACTGACCGCAAAGGGAGACCAATAGCCAAAGATTTCATTTTGATGTTGCCAATGATGAAAAGCGGTCATGATTAAATTATGCCTCGGGTTGGTCTACTGACTCGTCGAGTCCACTTCCTAAAATAAAACCATTTCCGGTACTGCTGAAGACATAGCTGGGGCCTCTTTTCGAGTATCTCTAAGAACCAAGGGTTGTCGGACGATGTGACCTCAGGAAGGTATAGTAAGTTAACTTCGAACTTTTGGAAGACAATTAGGAATCTTCGTAGTTTGAAACGCATAATGTATACCAGCAGACAGAAAAAAGCAGATCGTGCTTCTGAAATTAGGAATTTAATGATTGAGCACAATCTTCGCAGTTAATGCTAGAATCATCAGGATGAGAGGGATGGAATTCTACCTGCTGCAGAATTTGCATACAACTTGGCTGTGAGCGATAAAAACAGTATTTCACTGTTTGAGTCGGACCTGGGACGGACACCTTAATATCAATTAAAGTTTTTAGCTAGCCGCAGCATCCCTGTTTAGAGTTTTGAGGACTACCGTATCGAGTAGAGATCTCTCTTGAGTATACGAAATTTGCCTACACAACGGAAGAATACCGGCAATTGGCTAACGATTTGAAATAATACTGTGTTCGAGATTGTAAGGTCGGCTCAAAGCTATGGGCCAATATTCCATTGTTTAAATATATTTTTTTAGGTCACAGGACTGGCCTGGTAGCCGTCTTGCTTCGGAAAGAAGTTCTTACAAGAACGAGCGAATTTGAGAGCCTCATTTCAAAGAGATAACACCACGCTAATTTGGATCACGGAGCTCTACATACGCGATAATATCGAGAGCTGATCAACAAGGAAGGAAATAGCGACTTTTCCAAGAAATAAAACAATATATAACTTCGGATAGAACTGCATGGGTCGATAAATCCAAATGTATTCACGCATCCGGTCCTGAGGAAGAAGTTGAATAATCACCCAAACTTACGAAGAAGAGTGATTGCTATATAGAAAAGAAGCGACTGTACATAGTTTGCAGTACAAGTACTGGCCCGGAGAGTGAAGGTGGTCCAAGAATGCTTACATATCTCTACAAAGGATACCGGAAACACCTAGCCTGTCAACAATGCAATGGATTCGTGATGAGTAGGACAGTCTGCTAGAAAATCAGAAATATGTGCGTGATTACGAAAGTAAGGAGCTGGGTTCTGACAAAACCGCAGATGAATGAAAAAACTATAAGCGTCATATTTCTCATCAGTTGCTCGAGCCGTGTAATTAAACAAAAGAAAAAAATACTCGTGTTCCTTCTTACTCAATCAGAGGTGTATTCGAACCTCAATCGGAAAGTAATGAGTTATAAACTACTGTTATTACGGATCCTGCTCCCACGATCACCTTTATTGAAACATTTTCATGAATCGAATATAAGATAATATGAGAAAATACATTGTTTCTCTTGAAGGAAAAATCAAAGAAGTTACTGCTTATATGTGGAAATATTTACAAAAATGAAAAAAGAACTCAGAAGTGAAGAAATATCATTGAAGAAATTATGCTCAAACAGACGACGGGTTCTCACCTGAAGGGCTCGCAGCCCTTGAAGACAGATTTAATGGAGTAATGAAATACCGCAACTCAAGCGTGGCGGAGAAATTTCGGCGGTCGGGTGCGAAAAGAGCGAAGAGACAAAAAATGTAGAACTACTGTTCCCTAAAGCATCATTAGTAATGATTTCGACAGGAATCAGTATTTATTTGCATCACAGTTGTCGCCGTAGCGCGAGACCTTGGCGTGCTCGGCGAGAAATTCAGCGGTCTTAGGAGACGAGGTACTGTGCGAAATGCAATGGTGGACTTCAGGGTGAGCCACAGTAACATAAAACATAATCATCTTGTCGCCAAGAACGTAGGCAGAATGGGCATACAGGTACATGCCGAAATAATGTGAAGATTATCACGGGGTGGATAGGAGCGAGTGTTAAACGAGCGCACTGGTAACCAGTTATTGAGGAAAGTTTTGGGAGTTTTTACTCTCAGAAGATGTATTGGTCTATCTCAAAGTTTTTCAGACAACTACAAGCGATTTTTTGCAGAATAAATGGACTTTAAGAATTAAATACAAATGATATGATTGCATATCAATAAATAAGCACTTAAACGCATTATTTCTAAGATCCCTATGCCTTGCGCTGTTTTTCAGTAGAAACGTGAAAAACTAAATCCTTGTAGACTGCTGCTGTTAGACAACACCATTATCCGGACCATCTTGGCTGCAAATATTGCGATGAAGATTGCCTAAATCAGTGCGCAGAACGAGCCAGAACGTCTACATCGAGACGTCGTGCTGGCTGTGTAAATTCTGCTGTTAGATCTTTTCCCTAAACCATAGAGATGGAATTATCAGGAGGTGGATGATAAGGACATCTCGGCCGATTATGTTATTCTAAAAGCTATTTTTCCAGGACGGAGAAGTAGCGAGGAACAAGAATGCTACCGAAGTAAGGTTGTGGGGAAGAAAATAAATGCACAATGAACGGTCATTGAGAGGCTAAAAGACAGTATAGAACGGCAAAGTCTACATCCATTGCTCAGGAGATAGTATCTATAGGGCCATTGCCCTCTTATGAGTACATAGTTTAAAGCTAACTTGTTTTATTTATAAATGTTCTTATCTGTCTTTTTCTGGATATAATATGTTTTCAACAGTAGCAAAGCTCTATCAAACAAGCTTTTCGGTAAATTGAGAGCTAGTAAGGGTACCAAATATTTTAGTTTACTCGACAAACCTTGTTTTTAATACCAATATGCCACATTTTTACGTTTTAGATGAGTAATTTACAGGAACTAGTGTAGATTTGAAGCTACTGAACACCTCTTTACTGTAGTTTCATGGTTTAGAGTATACTTTCGAGTAAGTTTTTACGGGCCCGCCAAAACATCTTTTATTTTCTGTACAATTTTGTATGATAAAAAGGTTTGTCCTCATATGAAGAAAATTGTGTCTCATATGAGGACAGTGCTATCGCGGATAGACATCTGCGCTGAAAAAATTTTTCTTAGCGCAGAAGTTGAGTTCTTAGCGAAGAAGTTGAATTCCAGCTTCCACATTACTTTGGTGTGTAATTGAAGTTGTTTCCTAACTTGCTTGGCCTGTCCATAGGGAGGTAGTTCAATCAGATTATATAAACTTTTAGGATAACCCTAAAGTCTCAATCAAACATACTAATTACCATAAATTGAACTCAATGGAATTGGAGGACGACAATGAGTAATACGATATACTACTTCAGGATAAATTTCTTGGTGTCATACACACTCCCGTAACCATCAGTAAGGGGTTTAACTGATGTAGCCAGTTTATAGATTTTTCAGAGTCACTCTTGGTATCAACCAGAGCCTTGGCGTGTACTGACATCTATTAATGACGAAATGTCAGAAAATGATTAAATTAAAAAATCAAACAATGAAATTTGCTGCAATTATTCAAATAAAAAAATATCTCAAACTCAGACATTCCAAACATATCTTCAAATTCAGGATACAATATCGTACGTAATGCTGGTACATAATCATTAGATATTTTCGGGTGGATACGAGTGTGGTGTCCACCAGTAGACAAGCGACCCAGTGACCTTACACATGAAATGACCTGTGAAATGTCTAAGTTAATACCCTAGAAAAATTTGCCACGGAACATGAGGGACTGTTCCAGCAGTTACCGGGCGAAACAGTCTTCTCTGGCTCATTCAGTAGCTAACCGTAACTTTAAATCATAGCATATTTGCCATCTATCGTAGTTGAAACCGTAATTTTTCTGGAAGCTGAGGTCCACAAGGCCCTAAACGCTGCTTTAGAGAACGGCCTCGAAAGAAGATTGGAAACAAGAGGAGTTGGGCCAAAGAGAACAAAAAAGGTGAAGAAATTCAAACTGTGATCGGGATTGAGGAGAACAGGAAAATTATGGCTTTCAGTTATTCAAGCCGAGCGACCGGAAAGGATGAAGCGAATGGTGTTTCATGCGTAACTTAAATATTAATTTGTACATATCTTTGACCAAAGATCACTGTGACATGGTTTCAGTAATTAGACATTATGTCTTTATCACTAGATCAAGTGGAAATGTCCAGTGGGAAGTTCATAGGAAGCCGATCTACCAGTGTGTTGATTTCATCTATGTGGCAATGCATATCTGTATTCGCTATACTTTGACAAAATGAGGGGACAGTAATCCCACTATGACGATAAATCGCTGCCTACAAGGCCATGAAAATGACTTACGCAGTATCTACTGAATTGCACACGCACGCAGACGCATGATGTATGAACTAATGTATGAGGGCAACAAGAATGAAAAGGTTGCATCCGCAAGACGTTTACGCTCTCACAATTAAATTGTGTAGGCTTGAATACCTCCCACATAATTCTTTGTAAAACACAAATGAAACGTCTACTTAACATTCATTGCGTGCTGATAGGGCCGGATTCAAATGCAGCACGTCACATACCGGATGATACGGAGGGAGGTGATGGGTTTAAAGAAGATGAGGGAGACGTCGCTCTCAAGCTAGATAAAGCAGCTAGAATATTTGCTCTGTGATGGTCATCATGCAATCTGTATTCTTATACTAGAAGTACTGCTACGATGAAGTCACCGGTAGAGTTCCCATAACAAGTAAAAATACATGATGGTATTTTGTTTTTGTTTCGATAGAGTCGCAACAACAGTTGAGCACTTCATGCGTGGTTTTATTTTTTCCTTTACTTTTTTCTGTAATCTCTCTTTCAGTATTTTCCTATCTCACGTTATATTTTTAATGCACAGGGCGCAGCTCTTTTCACGCTCAAATATTAAACCCAAACTTCCAGCAATAGTGCTTACAGTTCCCAGGATATCTTTCCTCTGTCACCGCAGACTAAAGTACCTGATATTCAATATCCCGGTGTGCTTTGACAGTTACACCATCAATTTTGCTCAAACTTTGGCTTCAGTCTTTTAAAGAGCTCAATAAATCTCGAGTCCCGGCAATGTAATGTGAAAATTATGGAAATACTGTTACGTTGCAGTGCTATTTTCAATGAGAAAGTTTTTAATGATGGGTTTAAATGATGAATATTTGACTGTTATTTCTTTTAAAGGTTTTAATGGCATATAATTTTATGGTACGTTATCCCTTCAACGAATTAAAACAATACGCATTACGGGTAGTACGAAATGCTTGAAAACAAGCTTTGATTGTGTCGGTTTCGATTAAGACGTCACCCTCTCAGGTGAGAAAATTCTCAGAATTGTTATTTGGTGATCATCACACCACTTAATGGTTTCATTGTGCCAGTCCTATGCATTAATTACTGGAATCATCAGGCGTTTATTTGTTAAACTGTATTTCATAACACTCGGCAATAAAAAGGTACGTTCGAAAATTCTCTTGACGATATCGAAGAGTGTATTTCTTATTTGTTGGCAACTCAACCGTTCAGTTTGCACTAATTAATCCTAATTGAACCTATTTAAAACCACGTTTAAGCAAAATGTACTGTCTATCACTAAATGGTTGTGGATTTGGGATAGCCAGATATACAAATACGAGGTTCATCTTTCTATTTTAACTGCCTAGAATGATTAACCTCATGAAACCATCGCATCCAACTATTAGTCCAATAATAACAATATCAAGCCCAAGTCTTTGTAGCGTACCACATCTTCTCCGTTTCGGAGCTATCTGAACGCAATCCACATGTCTTTGGAGTACATGTATCAACCAATGTAACATCCGATGTAGATTTGAAGCTCATATAATGGTATGAAATAAATTGATACAGCAGGCATGCAAGTGATGTATTTTGTCGGATATATCTCGGAATTCTGTACTCAGATCTTTTCAAAATCAAAGGTTGGGGTATTTATCGTTCCGATTTTTGGGATTTTTCGGTCTGGAAATAGAAATATAAATCTATTCCTAGATATTAAATATATATTTATTCATTGGACGAGAAGATGAAGTGAATAGAATTTGAAAGCAACTGCAGTTGTTGTTGCATAAGCTAATAAGCCGCTTGTGTTGCACATCAGTATTAATAGGAGGAAAGGGTCTGATCATCCACTCGATTTGATTTATATTATTCACTTGATCAAGCAAAGTATAAGCAAATATTTGCTGAGAAGAACCAAGATGAGCAAAGTAGATGAGATACATACTGTAGTGAAAATCATGACGCTATTTGCTGATCAACAGCTTCTCAGCCGGACGTTTTATACACTGATGTTTTCCTGCATGTCCAAATTTGACTGAAAGTTAGATCAGCCAGTCCCTTCTGAAAATATGACCGAGTTTTATGTTTGTCGATAACAAGAAACGATGCTTTACTGTCTTAGACTCAGCTAAATCACATATTACTAAAACTAAATGCAAAACAGCCAAATATTCATAGAGTAATCTAGATGATTTCATATAGTGACTAGTACTAGCCGCATAAAGATTGATTTTTCGCTTAGCGTAAATTTCCTGAACAGCCAAGTCGCATCTATAAAGTGGACAGGTTTAACGGAAATCTAAAAATGTGAACAAAGTGTACTGGGAAATCCTGGAGCTGCAGATTGCATGTAGAGGGCTATAGGGGAAGTGTAAATGCTCTATTTTTGTTTAAAAACCCCGTATTAAGTTTCTTTGCGATCGCATACTTCTTTCAAGGTTTTTTTGAACCGAATCGCAGGTTATCGAATACAACACGGTGATCAAGTAGTAGCATTGAGCCTCCTAGCATATTTATTCTTCTCTTAAGTTATTAATGTCCCACTAAGTGATGAAACAGCTAACTGGATTTACAACTCGATGAGAACACAGTCTAGGGCGATTTCTTTGAATTAAAAAACATTTGTATCGTTTTTTGCTAACTTATACTCTAAAAAGTAATTAAACTCCATGCAAAAAGCCTTTCTGAAATTTAAGCCCTTATAAAGACACGAACTATTCTTTTCTACTCCGTTATAGTTGAATTTTTTAGCAGAAGTAATGTATAGTTGAAGCCCTGAGCACCTCTTCAATCTATTTCTATGTTTTTAGAGTTTATTTTCCAACAAAGCTTTACAGTCCTCCAAAAAGTTTTACCTGCTGCACAATTTGGTATAATAAAAAGTCTTGTCCTCGTTTGAGTACAAAGTTTGTATCATATGAGAACATTTTTGTAGCGGATAGACACATGAGAGCAGCGAAAGTAGAGCAATTCCGTTTTCCAATTATTATTTAGGAAAACATTGCATTATATCGATGAGAATATTGATGGAGACTAGCACTCGCCGTGTGCTCTGATTCAACATTTTTGCATCGCAAAAAAAGGCACGACAGATCCACCTCTGTACATAGATTGTAATCAGAAAAGTGTATCTCTTCTGATTCAGCTCTATCGAAAAACTGTCTTAGTACTCCTCCGTTCCTTTTTCATTGGTTCCGCTTCCACATGGGCAGATCATCCACCATTTTAATCAAAGTACCGCGTGGCTTCAAATTATAATAGAATCGGTTCTGTCGGTGAGCTTCCAAAAAATAACCTGCCGGACCGTCGGTAGTACCGTCAATACCCAAACTGACGCGTTCCAGGTCTTTCTTCTCCGCTAGATTGAGTTTATATCGTTGTCTATGAGATGTTAAGCCAGCTGTTTCATACTTGGACATAGGTTCACGGGTAGTGTAGAGAATATTACCCATACTGGATGATCTGCATCAATTCTCACAAGGCGTAAATTCTGATTCGTACTAGAGTAGGTGTAAATGCTAATTTTAACATTACAAATATCGACTCGCCTGGCAACGGATTGCGATGCGAAACTTTACACAACCCGTTTTTGACATCTGCGCTGCTCAGTCTCGAATATCAAAATGATGGACGCTGAAGAAATTTCCTTTGCTCTTCGGCGAACTGTGTGAATGATTTCTGCCTATCATATACATTATGGACAAATGACAAGACATAATGGTAAACTACACAAAAAGAGAAGCTGGTTGTATATTGGTGAATGCAGATCCCACTGAAACATTCGTTGGCACCAATTGTTTTTTTTGGAGTAGATCTGCCTTAAAGTAAAACGCATAAATAGGGACATTTGTGTCCTAACTACATCAATTTAGGTAAGTTATTAGTCTCTGTCTTTGCAGAGCACGAAAGACTCTAGAAATGATCCGATCGGGTCATTTCATATGTTTTGAGATCGTTCTGATCATTAAATCATTCTGGGTGCTCTGTTTCGTTTATTCTGGCCGCTGAAACCACTCTATAGCCCATCTCTGGCAAAAAGTGTTTGCAAAAAATCACTTTTCTTTTCGGACGACAATTTCTCTTTCATTCTCACTATTTGCGCGTCATATAAGACTCAGAAGGAATTTTACGAGGAGGGAACCGCTTCAATTTCAAAAAGAGTGTGAAGGAGGGATCACGGTGAAGTAGAACAAAAAATGGCTAAGCATTGCACGCTACACTTACATCAAGCTTTTCAAATGGATTCCTAGCTAGCGACCGCTACAAGCGAAAACACAAGACTAGTGCCCACTGTGCAAAGCCCTGAAATTAACCTCAATGTGTCAAGTAGGTCCCCCCAAGATGCGAGCATGAGGGGCAATATCTGTCCGCAACCGAAGGGGAATTCAATTTTTGCAGAAGCACATACCATTAACGAAGGTATTAATGCTTTGTTTTCTCCGTGATTCTCAATTCTCATACCAACTAGCGAGCATGAAGATATTTTAGGCAATTCCTTCCATCTACTTGAGTCAATTTATGATGTACATATGTTATCTACCCTTCTTATTGAGAAAGTCGCGGGTGACCATCTTACCCCCTTATATTCACCTCTGTTTCTTGAAAGAGAAGAATATTTTACAACGAAAGATGCTGACTTGGAAAAAGAGAACATCTCAATGGTTGACAAAGGTCCTATGAGACTATTTTGTGGTCAGCATGCTAATCACGAGTGTATGGTGAAGAATCGATCGAGTTTTGCCTATTGAGTGAAGCTGCTCGTTCTAATCGCAGTCTGCAGAAGTGTACGGCACACTATCATTCATTACGGTATCCTCCAAAGTTTACTTTCATTCGCATCAATTCTCTGGAGAGTAGGTGCACATGGAAATGCAACAGCTAGTGGAGGTTTCCGTTTTACTAAAGCCAACCCTATATAAAAAGAATTAATTAATTCAATACTCTATTCGAAAGGAGTTGAGAGGAAGAGTTGATGCACCCGTATCAATTTAAATCCAGCAACGTCATTATTTTCCGGTAAAATTGATCACAAGAACAGGGTACTACCTGGAGATGTTTGCGCTTTACTGTAACCCAATGGTGATGCTCGTGATTCATCATCTATACCGGTTCTTTTTTACCATTTTGAAGGAATAAAGATGAGATCCCATCAGAGCCAATACTTTGGTATAAGATCTCTGTTTGTCCAGACGTTTCCACTTCCGAACTAGTTTACAGAATAAACATGCGTACAGAGGAGATCTCACTGTTTACTGAGATAAAGCAGTTGGAGGACCTTTAATAGCTCACGGCCGGGCTGGTGACACACGTAATAGTAGTTTGGGACGATTTTTATGCAATTTTTTAGGATACCCGAAATATTGGAACCTAGCAATGTGGAACCCTCTATGTTTTGTATCAAATTGTTTGTATTGTGGTGCGTTCAGTGGGTAAAACTTTTGGGTAATTTACTATTTGAAAAGTAATGTCATTTTGTGAAGTGAGGTCACATGTACCATTAGGTATTGAGGTGGGTGGATGTGAGATTACAGAGTTCGAGGTTAGCAGTGGCCGCGTTACCCTACAAAAAGGGCCGGCGTTCGGCTCTTAGGTAGGCATAAGTTTATATTGATGCCGCTGCGGCGTGCCTTTAAGTGAGGTATCTCATTCGGCAATGATCTGTTGGTTTATGTTGTGTGGTACTAATATATTTATCTTCATCCCATCGAACTAATCTCTGTGACGTGCACATTGCTTCACTGACTAAACAAGGAATATTTATAGATCAAATTTCGAAGTTTTTTATTCTGGATATTGTCGGGGCAACGTCTAAGGTGTTTGTTGGAGTACTGCCGGACAGATTTAAAGTAGAGATCTTGATTGCTCTGCTCCTACACAGACGTCTAATGTAAAAGGCCACATCTCTAGCTGTCCGTGTACATTCCGTGATTTTAGAAAGTTGGTATCAGTGAATGGAAATGATTCCAGGTACCTGACAACCATTCACAGTCTTAACTGGGCCTGGGCTCATTTGGGGACATATGCTTTGCTTTGTGATAATGGAAGGTACCTCATGGACAAGCAAAGTTGGACGGTATGAAACCGAGTGAGGACATGGTATTAAGCACACATGAGCAGACCTAGGTAGAACTGTGGTTGAAACTACGATTGAGTCTGGTTGGGTTAAGCAGGCCGCTCCAAACCAGGGTTTATAGAGAGCTAGACATAAATACATATTAAAGGAAAATGTAGTCTAACGGCAGTGGAGGCAAGGTTTTCCCGAAAAAACCCCGACATTATCGTAAGTAGCGATTTCAGAATTGTAGTCGGCACGAGTGACATACTCTGAAAAGATTTAAAACGTAAATTTCTCCAGGTATCATGGGGTGGCAAGGAAACTTTTGATTAGTAAAGCAATGATATATTATCCCAGTATGCAGCTTGCTCGTAACTATTCAAACTGTATAAATGGGTTGAAACGCTGTATTCAGAAATGTAAGGAAATGTTTGATGACATCAGCGTGCCTAGTAGCCTCGATTGTACGGTTACCGGTGGTTTGAAAGTACAGTAGATGTATAAAAATCTAGTAAATTTGTAGGGCCTGTGAAGTTAAATACAACAATATCAGAGATCCGTAACGATTATTAATTCTGCAAAACGAGCTGAAGAAGAAATAATTGTCTATTCCTCTTACTCGGAGGGCAACCTTGTTGTATCAGAGATATTGGATGCTTACACGAGTACCATCACAGCTCCTAATCATTTAAAGGTCTGTTATGAACCCCAATGAGCTCTTTTTCCAAGTCAGCAGTCTGATCGGGCTGGATTATGAGCTCATGGACATTTAATCGTGTCAAATAATACAAACAAATGCATTATTAATCCAAAAAAACGTTGTAAGTCCAAGCATGAGTTAAAAATTATGATTCTTTAAGGGGTTTACGCTTTGTTTCTTATAAGCGTGCCGAAATGTTTTAAATATGGGAAGCGATAAGAAGTGATCTACCGAGTATTTGCATATCTCATCAATATATGGTTGGATTGATATTTTGGTGTCCTATGAACGACATTGAGGGATATCAAGCTATAATTTACGTATAGGTTTAGGAAAGATATTTTATCTCGGAAATCACCAGAAGCTTTGCGATAACTACGTCGTTACAGTTACCAGTTACAAAAAAAACAAGTAACTCGGGTTTTTGCTGTGACAAACAGAATATAGCTATTGAACAATATCTAAATGCGATGTCTCTGGTCGTCAATGGACCGCATTTAATGGGTTTTTGAATTGAATGTGCACATCAGCCTCTGAAACGATGCGTTGTGCTAAGAAATCATCATGACATGCACATTTTCCAAGCGAATCACTATATCGAAAACGAATGAATAAATAGGTTTGGATTGAAAATCGCCTTTCTAAGTCGTATAATGAAGCGATCCCTGTTGAAACCCCCCTATATTAAAAATAGGTGAAAAATGTTAAATCGCCTTCTAGATCGCGTAGTGATGATAAATTGTGGGAAAATATCTTATCAGAGACCAGTAATTTATTTTTATTGTCGATCTTCGATGAACAAATTTATCCTTTTATTTCACTGAAACATATTTTAACGGCACTACACATGAATAAATGTTTATTTCTGTCAGTTTTTTTCTAAAGTATACAGTTATAATTGCTGTAATTATATTACAAACACATTTTTATTTGGATTAACTCTCACCTACAGAATTATTTTATGATTATTACTGAGTATAAATTTTGTCTACAAAAATTCCTATGCTTCTGCTTGAATAGTCTTTGTAATACTTGTACTCTGATCTACACTATAAACAGTCTTTGACGGTTAGAAAATCTTAGCAATTCTTAGGCCATCGAAACATCCCCGTCGAAAACCTCTCAAAAGTATTGGTTTTCTATTTATAGTTATTTTCAGTTCTATTCAAGTAATTTTACAACCTATTTATTTGGAATTATCTAATTTGGATCTACGCATTTCATTTAGCCTTTTTAAAGTCGGTGCTCTAATTAGCAGATTATTTTGATGATTGTCAATGGGTTCGGAGACAGATATTCTAGACGAGGCCAAACACTGACAATTGAAACTTCTTTTCGGAAACAGATAACATTATTGACTCGTCGTTTGCGAAACTTATGCTGCGAGAATTTCTGAGTTTCTTTAAGGTGATTAGAGCATGTTTATTCAATCTCAGAAGTTGGCAAGTTAAGCAGAGGGCGAGGGAACCGCTCAAATGAACTTCAGCGCAGTTTCATGGTTAAAGCTTTGGTGGATATTGCAGAGCCGTAGGAACGGTGTAAAAGATTCCCGCCGACGTCAAAATGACTATTTAATGTGGCAAAAACTGACACACCTTATTATATGCAAGCGCGTAATGAATGAGAAAGGAGGACGTACATCAATCCACCGGGTTTGCTTATCACAACGCGATCGAGGCCGGTACATTTATGCTAATATGCTACACAAATTTTTCAATGATTTTTTTGTTGAACAGAATGGAAATTTTTGCAATGTTAAGCTGCCTAATTGCAGTATATGGTTTCGAGGGAAGTGATGGAAACAGAGATGGGTGGTGCGTGTCTTGTGCAGATGAGGGATCCGAGAAAACTATTCACATCTCTCAAGTGCTGAGAAGTGTTTTGTATTCAGATGGTGCAACTTGAGATAGGCGATTGCTGTGTTGCAATCTTTTACGTGTGCCAAGTAAGTAAGTGCAAGGAAGACAAGAATGAGAAGGGCAAGTTAATCATTCGCTTTACCAATTGATCAAGGAGTTTATATTCATTGAATTAGAAGAGATAGTTGCACGCCACGGGAGTCTTGGTAATTCCTGCACAAAGGGTGCTAATGGGCTTTCATGGATTGTACATATACTGAACGAGGATTGCATCGCATCAGCTCGCATGTTTCGTTATTCCTAGCATTGTAATGCACTGCGCCGTTATGAACGAGAATTACAAAAAACAATTATGTGCATTTCTGTGTCTATGCACATAGTTATTATGAGCAAAGACAGCTATTAAGTGATCTTGAATACAAGCGCGTTAAAATGATAAAACTTTTAAATATGACATGTAGCACATTCCCAAGATCCAATTATGTTTGAATGGCACCATTTACGAAAACTGATGTTTTGCCAAAAGTACTAAACTGGTCACGCTTGAGCGATCGTCCTGCAATTAAATTTACCCGATTTCAATCCCGCCACGAACAGGGAAAGGAGCAAAAGATACAGTACATACAGTATCCAAAAATATAACACGCAATCCTAGCTCATTCCAAATTGCGAGCGATATATTGCTGTCTTTTTTCCATTTCACGATGTACCATATGAACATCTTCAGCACCTTTCCTTTCATTGCATTCCGAAAGTACATATCCTCTGATACAAACTCCTTGAAACTATCACTAGCCTTTGACCTCAACTGCACAATGTTCTCAAACTCTCTCACTCTCTAGAAAAAATAAACATGAAACTCATCCTCTGTACCTCCCTTTAACTTCTCTAGATCTTCCTCCAACTGCGTCTTCATTTCAGCCGCGAGCTCCATCAATTACCTAAGCTTTGATGCCTTCATAAAAATGTCTTAGCCTAGCAACGCAAACGTCTTGTCTCAAACTAACCGCTTCCGAGCGCTATCCACTTCGCTCAGCTTCTGTGTCATCTACTGCCTCAGCCACTTGTAACTACTAACTTCTAAAACACTCTTATCCTCCCCCTCGCCCGCCGTAGCAACTCCTATCCCTCCCCAATATCTCCATCTTTACCAAATTCTGGAACAACTCATTACTTCCCTTTGCCGCCAACGTCGTATAAGATCTCATATTCGAAGAAAGCTCCACCGGGAATGTAGAAATCATATTCTTCTCTTTATTCTATCCTTCATAGTATCCCTAAATATTTCACCCTGGGTTTTCAAGCTCCGAACCATGATCGCCGCATCAAAAAACCTCAGAAGTATCTAAAATCTGTGTGTAGTGCAAATTTTCGATCATACACACGACATTTAACCAACAAGATCTTTTAAAACTCCAATATCGCAATTTCATGCTTTTTTTCACTGCCTTAATACCTATCTCCGTCTAGGCTGTCTGTTTCAAACATTCTAGCAGCACAGTATGATCCCTTAACAGTATGATCCCTTAACACTCTGTTATCCGTTTTAGCTACTGTTATGTTCAATCAAAGCTCAAAAATACACTGCAATAATCCTTTGTCATCTTTATGCATATATTTTCAGGCTGTTCACGTTTTTACCAGGCTAAATCGCGGTAGAAGCCCTACTTCCTCTTATGTCGCCTCCTATACTCAATCTATTACGTTCTCACCCTTCCTTTCAGGTCTCATCCATATCTCTTCTCTGCGTTCCAGACCATTCTCACTCTCTACTGAGAATTAACTTGTTCTTACCAAACGCGTACTCCATTGTGAGCGCTTTGACAGCTGTGGTGGAGTCCGAGTTGCAAACAAGTTTCATATCATAGCACGGGATCATTTTCTCTCCGCAATGCACCATGCTTGCCCCGTTCGTCTGTACGTAGAACCCACTGTATATCCTCTCTGACGCTTCTACTTTCTTCCATTCTACGTCCCCGAGTCCCTTGTCCTTGCCGCTCACCCCTGTTAGATTCTCGCCTCCACCTAATTTGATACCAAACGCTGTCAAAATTCTCTCCCCGCCCCTGCTGCAACCCTCTCTCTCATACAAAATTATTCTGCATTTCAAAACCCATTGTAGCCTGCCTTTTGCAGTACGGTTGCCCATCGTGTTTCTCAAAAATTCCCTTACTTACTTCCCCGAGTTACCATCCTTAGCCCTGATTGCAAAATCTACCCTCTCCCAATCCATTGATTCCTTTGCTTGCATCAAACTCCGTATAACACTTTTTGGTGGTCAAGTTTTACTCAACCCGCCTCCTATCTTTGACAATTTCCCCCAATTTTCTTCAGCTTTTTCGCATATCTCTTCTGTCTTCAGATACGGCAACTCTAACTTTCATATTCGACAGCATGCTGAATTGAGTCAGAAATTATAAAAGCAAGGCGGAAAACGGAGGGAAAGGGTATGGATGAGTAAGGCCCATGGAAATTACCCGTTCGTAGGGGCAAATGACCGCTCCCAAAACTAGCCAGTTCTCAACCACAGAAATTATAATCATTTTTAAGCACCTTGCAATCCATATGCATGATGAATAACCTAGTGCACAATATTCATCTGTGGTCTTGGCTTTACTTATTTTAACAATAAATCCACCTTGGCTTCAGTGTCCAAAATGAGGTCTACCCAGCAATTCAGCGTGGAAGTAATGGTTGAGCGGAAAAAGGTTCCATTCGCCTTTTTTCCTCCATTTTTATTTCCTTTGCCTCGCTGTTCCTGCGCGGACAGACTATTTATCTGGTTCGAGGTGTTATTTTTCCCGGTCGAGCAAGTTCGAAATAATCCACAGCGTGCAATTTAGCCGGCTAGTTTCCTTTCACCTGTATCCAACTATTCACTGTACGTGCTTCTCTTCGTGCTGTGCCCTTGCACAGCATCAGTGTAGACCCTTCCTGTCTCCACTTTAGATATACAAATTTATACTTCGATAAACAATCCGCACCATTGTGCCAGCTCCGACTGATCCATAACCACACACACGTGACTGCCGAACACACACTTATCCCCGTGGAGCTTACATTCCGTCTCCACGTGGCGCATCTGTACAACCTGAAAAAAAAACAGAGCCACCAATAAAAATTCAATTACGACGGTCCACTGGGCTGAGCTCCTGCACAACAATTACTGATCATGATCATGATAATAAACTTGACTTTTTGTTCCTTGAAATGATTTGTAGCTACAAAAAAAGCTGAATCTCAATATACGAACGATTAAGAGAACATCATAGAAGTATTTTTTCACAAATCTATAATGTATTCAGTCAAACTACCGTGCTAGATTCCCTCTGTGAAACTTTCGAGAAGTGAAAATGGTATGGGTTTTATTTTTTTATATTTAGAAATTATGTCCTAGCAGTTTGATCTAAAGTTACGGGTCACGGTAGTGAACGTGTCCTTCAACTCTTACTTAATCCATTCTCCTACGAAGAGCACAGCATATCTGATGGTACTGATTTGCTAATGTTTACTATGCTCAAACACATCACCGCCCTCTGCCAGCCTCAGTTTTATCTTCGAATCTGCAAAACATGCTCCAGTGGGTGGGAACAGTTTCGCTCAACTTCATGGCCAGCTCGCTAGACTAATGCTGCAGCCAAGGTTCGGGGTGGACCATATTTTACTTCCCTGCTCATCTAAGTGGAGTATTCGACTGTATCATAATGAATGTCACCGGAACCAACCTATTGTTTCGAGAAAAACCAATTAAACTATCAAACAATTTATGCAAACCCTGTAAATCGTCCCCATAGAATCTTTGTCCCATTCATTTGCTTTTTTCATCAATTTATTTCCGTTTATCAGAACCTTTAAGTACCTCAACAAACATGAAATAGCTTATATGTGCGAAGAAAGTATCTTAAGCAGTCCATTAGTTCTCAATAGTTCCTAAGAATGCTGCTGCTAAGGTTGCGAGGAAAAATACAATGATCCGGACAGATCGTAGGAATAAATCTCGGGAATGCATTGAAAGCAACAGTACACGTCGTTTCCGAAGGCACCCAGATATGATTTTTGAATATCTACTGGCTTTTATTTAACTCCATATTGAGTACCAAGGACTGAGCACTACCATCGTTGAACTATTATTTGGAGAAAGAATCCCAACTCTGTATAGAATTAAAATCTTAGTTCTGAAACGGTAGAAAAAGAAGATCGAAACTCCTTAAATTATGCGGCACAATTATCTAACAAGTTGAGTGTTGGGACGTTTATTTCGGATCAGAAATGAAGTGTGAAAAGTACTTTCTTGTTTTTTGCGATACATGTATCCCATCAACTGTCAAGTGAATTTAATCATGTTTATTGCAGGAGCTCAACCCTTAAACACCTTACATCCACCTTTTGTCACAGAGGGACTGAGTGAGAAGTCACAGATTCTCTAGCTACTGCAATGTAAATTTGGAGACGACTACTTTCCGATCCTTTGAATCACAAGAACATAGTTACATGCGATTTATTTCATATCAGTACGAACTGAAAGAAACCAGGTCAGTCGCTGGGGGTAGAGTTTATTACCTGTCGCCGGTACATTTGCTTCTCATAAGGTCAGCTGTAAGTTTCATTTTGGTACACGATGCTCTCCAGGTATTTATTTGCATACACCAGAACGTGTGAGGATACGTTTCGAAATTTCTTGTACTTTATCCTGAAGATCTTTCGGAAATTATGTGTATATCAATTCAAAATAATTATTAGAACTCCTTCATATTGAAATGACAATGCTTCTTGTCAAATTTATTCTGCCCAAAAGCCGCACCTCTTTTTCTTCAACTTCATTCTTTCTTTTATCCCCTTCTCCGTTTCTCTCCCTTCGAGAAATTTTTTGTAACAAAATTACCTTTGAAGTTCCGTACCTCTATCTTCGAGCCACATAATACTTCATTCCGGCCCCAATCAGCTTTGATTAAGGTGCAATTCAGGCCAACTATGTAATTTGAGACAACAATACTACCTGCTAAAGTCAGAGCTTTCGTTTTTGTATGGGTGGTTTTCAGTAATGATAAATCGTATTTCTACATTCAGTAAAGTGCTATAGAAACAGAAGTATTTTTATATCTAACGTTGAGTGCGGACCCAAGCAGTCCAGAGGAGTAAAGTCAACCTCTGTCCTAGTAAACCTATATTCATGGCTAGTCCCTGGGCATAAGTGGGATACCGATATACTGCGGAAAGTGTATTAATTTAGAAGTGAAATGCGAGATTTAAATCGGAGCAGAGCTTTTTAATTTTTGTGTCATTTAAACCCTTCCATATCGCCTTAAAACTACTATTCTACGACAGAACAGCCATGCTGGCTGTATCAAAGGTGGAGATGAAAGCCAAACAACACTTTATACACTTACGAACAAATAAAAGGACAAGAAAAGTGAGTACCTTTCGAAATAAATTGGGTATTTGAAATATGTGTAATTATATGTAATATGTAAGTCTAAAGCCTTTCATTATCATCAATTTAAAGCTTATAAGCAAAAAACATGCCATAACGAAAAAATCGCCACAAATATCACAAATGAAACGGAGGGTGGGATATTTCTAGCACCATGGATGGAATATTTCCAGCATCAATTAAAAATAAAACACTATTGTAACAGATGAGTCAAGGTACAATCATAGTTACAATCATATTATATTATTGCATAAAGCTTTTGATATCTCAAATTGTCGATTGAGGCTGGTCGTGACGGCGTGGCTTGCTCTTATTCTGCTCAATTCTTGCCATTGCATAAGAGACTCTGTTTTTAAAGAAAAGAAGTACTAGGAACTCCGTAATGAGCCGGAAAATTTTCACCTTCCAATAAAAGAAACTTATGATTAAACTCATAAATATTAATGCCAAGATGTCTCCCCTGCGTTAAATATACATTAATGCAAACTACATTTCCATTCGTTATGGTAAGCACAACCTCATAACTTTGCCATGCTTGGCGTACATTGTGGTAAAAAGCGTCAATTAAACTCTGTAAGATCATCAACTAGGAGACCAGTCACATCCACAGAGACTTAATGAGATATATCCGGATTACTTATCAATTTTAATAAATAAAACGTAACGTTTGCATTACTGAGCTCCTATAGAATAAATAGGAACTTTCTCAACCATACTTATCTCCGAAAAAAGCTTGAAGAAGACCCATCCCAATTTTCAATTTTTTCTCATCACGACCAGAAAATAATAAGGGAATTGACTCAGATTCAATGCCTTCTAGTAATCTAATGTGTATCGAAGATATTGTTAACCCTTTAATTTTTGCTCTCTATCGCTATACCTGACGCAAGCTTTAGCACAAACCAAAGACCAAAGGTGTAAGTCCAAAACATTTACATCGATAAGAGCGCGAAATGTTTTTAATAAATTGAAAAATGAATAGTTTTTCGCGGGATTAGAGGACTATTAAAGAAGACATTAGACGTAATAACATAAAAATCGGAGGAAATTGTCAAACGGTTGAAAAGAGGCTTATTTATTTACACCTTTGTACTGATTCTTACTTTATCTCTACTCATTAAAGTGCACAAACAAAGATACATCAAAAATTTAGACTCAACATTTACATAAAAATTATGATTTGATTCACTATGAAAACCTAAGTCATATTTGTCACAGAAAGCTATCAAATTGCTTGTCAATGCCAATATTCATACTTATGTGCTTGAAATTTCTAAATTTTCTGTAAAAGTGTCAAAATCTGAAAAACTTTACTGATTAGAATAGAGCTGGTAATTTGTTGCCTAGTTTCTATCCGTCATAGCGTGGTCCTCATATGAGGAATAATGTTTTTCTAGTATTGTACTTCCGTAGTCAAAACATTTTTTAGACCCACTATTTTGTATTAAAAAGATTACTCTGTAAAGTAGTAATTACAGAAGACATCTAACACATGTCAACGTCTCCCATATTTTACTGTGATGAGGCCTAAAGTGCTAGTCTAAGGTTGCTGACCCAGGGATTATGAGTTCAGTTCTGGCTTAGTCTACACCCGAGACCCGAAAAATCCGTTAGAAACTCGACTGGTTGTAAAAAGCTGCTATCTTAGTGTGCCGTTAGGCATCCACTTCAGCATGAGACAGAATACGACATCATTTAATAAAGGGACAAACCAGTACGCTAAAGAAAGCAGCTAAATTTGAAAGTTCTATTACGCAAAAAAACAGTAGTTGGCTATAGAAAAGAGCTCAAACAATTTTACTTTTACCTCAGAAAGCCACACAAATTTTCTTCCCCTTTGAATCCTAGTTAAATTTCATACACTGCTTTGCGCGGAAACGTCTTTTTATGCTCTCGTGACAAATACAGATGTACCCAAGGCCATTTTCACGGCAAAAAGAACAAATATATATCGACTTACTGACCTTACAGACACGATGACGACCCTGGCAAGATTCGTTAGTGTATTCTTCATTACCTAAATTCCTTTTTTTGTTTATCATTGACAGATAGGCTCCAATACCTGCAACAGGATCCAGTGACGTGTCATCCTCCTCATCTTCTACGCAATTAGATGCTCGACGAGATATAGAATCAAACTTGTTTTAAATGAGTTCCCCAGCAACAATCTCTTAAAAATATACTGTGATAACGCGAGTCTTAACCCAAAAGAAAACTTGTAAAGTAAGCATGAATCAACTGCTATGATCGATAAAAGAGAGTCCCTGACTCTGAGGGAGCAAATTTTGAATTCGCATTTCTTCTCAATTCTAAGATTCTCTTTCCTTCATATGTTGTGACGGTCAACTATATAATAAGTGTCATTGTACATCTCCACAACATCTTGAACACCTCTCTAATTTTATTTTCTTTGTAGCACCCTCTCTATTCTATGTCTTTCCACACAAATCGGGGTTCCATGATCTTCTTTATGGTAGCTGCTTATGAAATATGTTCGTTCTTTGCCCATCCGAAAAAGCAACCATTAAATATTAGCCGGTGTTCAAAATTTTAAAGACCATCGATATATGATTTCCGCTCTCTGTGGGCGCCTGCAAGGACAGACAATGCATCAGAAATTCCACGAATGCACTTTTTAACACACCAATAAGTATTGTTCCATATCATATCAAGGCTTCATCGGTTGATACCGATGCAAAATATTGGTCGCCCCCTACGGCACGGCCCGTTTTTCGGCCATGATTGAACAAGGCGAAACATAAGAGCGGTAGTTTGACAATTTTTCTGTGATTTCACGCCGAAAGCCACCCTTTGAAGAAGATTAGCCCCGATTCTTAAACATTTCAATCTGATCTTGATATTTTTGAAATTCACTTTCTTAAGAACATGAGTTCTCGTGACCTGTATATAATTTCCATTCAATAATATATATATTTATATTTTTTCCGCATTATATATTGTGATTAAGAGTGGATTTAAATTTGTACAAGTTTTTGTCCGTCTTGAGCCATTATAAGTGATAGCGTAGGAATTTGTAGATGAAATTCATCTTTAAAATACGGCTTAAGAAGACTACCATGGAAATCACTGTGATTAATGTTTCGATTATAGGTTGAGAAAGAATTAAAAGGGATATAACTCCGTTTATATCTTTAAATATTTATAATGGACCACAAAACACTGGGTTCAGACTTTGAGAACCAGCACCATCTTCTAGAGCTAGTTTTTTTTTTAGCGCAACCATATTTTATTTCCAAACTTTGTAAGTATATGGTATTCTACTTCTGTTAATATACAAGAACGTCGAATCATTTGATTTTTTGATTTGTTCTTGGGCGTTTCGCCGTAATTCTTACATATATCTGAGGAGCTTTGTTGCAGAAAGGTTTTCTACGGATCGCTTGTCCATAGTGAAAGTTCTGGTGTGTATTCTATAATTGAAGAAGAATTAAGATAATTAGTCTACCAAAAGATAGAATAATGTCCTCAGTTTTCCTTTTACTATCTCATAATGACCACCTATCTGTGGGTGATGGGCTGAGGAAGAAAATATTTTGGTACCTTGAAGTCTTTACAGAATCCTCCAGAACTGACTCATAAAAATAGAATCCTTCTCACAAATTATGTTCGAAAGAATTCCGTTATCTCTATAGATATCTTCCTTGAACATTATAGCAGTTGAAGGAGATCCTTTTTTGAGGCTTGTCTGGGATAAGTATGATAATCTTTAATAACTCTTAGTGTATTCGAGTTCGGACGAGATCAATACCTTGCCGCTTACGCCGGTAGTGTACAGCATCACAGTATAATCATCATTCCAAGAGACGTTCATTTCATTGGAGAGCCCGAGGCGCACGCTGTTTCCAGTGCAGCAGAAAGACGGAAAATAGGGAGCTTGCTAGCAAAGCAGCAGCCATTTACGGCTAGCCCCTCCCAGGACGATCAAAATTGGGATGGATGTGTGTGCCACTATCCTTCGACTCGATCATATCGCCGTCTGCAACGACTTAAAAGGTAATCGAAGAATATGCGGCCGCTGTCGCATCTCGAAGCGAGTTTTCGATAAGAGGGGAGAAGACTAGGATTTATCAACAGCTTAATTATGCGATTTGGTCCACTTGTGCCTCGTTTATAATTTGTTGTGCCACACAACATGTAGAGTTTAGCCACCATATTCAAACCAAATTCTATTGGGTTTGTTACAGTGGATTATTCAGGGATTTGCATGTTACACCTGGATATATCTATGATAAAGTAATTGAGGGACAATTAAGATGCCATTTTTACCTTTCTTTCACCCTAGAAGTTGCGTAATAAGGACCATCGTTATTTGCTTCAATTTGGTTTTCTATGGGTCAAAATATTTTAATAAACCTTCGGGTTTCTGATAATATAGTTTGTCTCTTTGGCAGAGGCAAGAACTAACAAATCTGATTACATCTGCACGAAGGGATTTTCAACAAAACTTCGGTGATATTCTATTGATAGTTTTAAAATTACTGAATGTTCAGTTTTCAAAGTAGAATGGTATTCTTGCAGTAAATTTACTTTAAATTTTCTCTTTAGAAGGCAAATATTTCCTTATCGCAGAAAAAACAACTCTTTTCTTTCATAATATGCTTCTCGATCCTTAAATTAGTCTTGTAGTTTTTCATCCAGATTTTAATCTTTCGTCAGCGCTTCTAGCTCATAATTCTCAAAACATGGTACTGATTTATTGTTCGATTATTATAACTTACTTGAATAGTGCTCTTTCTCGATCTTTAGGTGATAGTACATTCCGAGTTTTTCTTGAAAGGGCATTTACAACAATGTTTTATATCCCGGAGATGGGTATAATTTGGAATACAAGTTCGTGTATCTTTTCAACCACCTGAGCTTTTTCTGCGACAGATTGTCTTGAGTCTCGACGAATCTCAAACATTAGTGGCCGGAATGATCACTAAAAAGCTTGTGTTTAGATATGATCTCTAACATTCGAAAAACGTTGCAATGGCCAAGATCTCTCTTTCATGAGGGGCATAATTTTCTAAGCACAGCATGAAATTCTAGACGCAAATGAATGTTCTTATGGATTTTACATCCCCTTGTTCCAATTTAGCTCCAAATGCGTATTGGGAGGCGTCTGTAGTGACTTTTATTAGAAATGCGCTGTCAAATATTCACAGGACTGGGGCACTGCAGAGAAATTTATTGAGGGTCTGGAATGATTCTTCTTGAGTATTCGTCCAAAGAAATGCAACGTTTTTCTTCATTTCAATAAGATGTTTAGCAACCAGTGAGTAGCTTCTAAAGGACCTCCTAGGGTATTTGACGAGTCCTAGGAGCTTTTGCTTGTTCCTTGGTGATGTCTATTCCATTAATGCCTTTGTCTTGTTGGGATTCACCACAATTACTTCTTGACGGACTAAGTGTCCAATGTGCTCTACTTCTTTAACACCAAAGACACATTTTGAAAATTTCGCGAATAGATTCTCCTTTCTAAAAATCTCTAGTACTGCATCAATGTTTTCTAAATGTTCTTTTCATGTCTTACTGAAGATAAGATACCTAATCTAAGTAAATAATAACGAATAAATCCAATAAATATTTAAATATTTCGTTCATGTGATGCATAAAAATTGCCGCTGCGTTGGTCAATCTAAAAGGTATTACGAAAAATTCAAAATATCCTTCTCTGGCTCTAAACGCTGTAAGCGGGATTGACGATCCTTCCAGTTTGATCCAATGATAGCACATACTCATATCCATTGTAGAAAATAACCCGGCTCTTTTGAGTTGGTCAAAGATATCATCGATGAGCGGCAGGGGGTATCTTTTTTTATAGTAAGCCGAATAAGTGCTCCATAATCCACACAAATCCGCAAACCGCTATCTTTTTTGCAATACATAGTATTAGTGCTCTCTGGTGGCTTCTACTCGGTATAATGAACTCATTCTCCAATTGGATCTTGAAATCATGCTTTCGCTTGAGGGGAATTACCTCCGGAAGTTTTCTTCGGAAAATATATTCATAGTTTTTCAGTACACCTTGAATATCTATTTACTACGAATATGTAACATTAGGCATTGAGTCAACTAGTCGGACAAGGACTACATAAGTGCTATATTTTTCTCCAAATCGGCAAGTGCTGAGTTCTCAGAAACAAAGGGGTTCTTTGTCATTTCATTGGCAGTGACAGAATAATTTTCATCCTTGTACTGGAAAGAAACTTCATTACTTGCAGAGGTGATAATTGATATATGCGCGCCACACCATTCGTTTACTAGGATTGCATCATATCTCTTGAGCGGGCTGGCGAAGTACAGTGTTTCTATGTATTTCCATATTTGGAAGATCACTGGATGAGATGTTTCTCTCAACTCGTGTTCAACACTCTTATCCACCTTGCCAAGCTCTCCTGATCCTCCGTTTGTAATCTTATCGTAGTCGCGTAATAGTTCACTGAGGAATCTGATCTCACCATCTGGGTCGATTAGAATTTTTTCTGGTCCGCTTGAAATGACTCCTTTACCGATAAGAAGTCCTTTGTGATTCCGTTGTAATGCTAGGTTTTGTATTACCCACAATGTTTTCTGGGATCTTATTGTCGAAAAATAAGCTTTCTGTGATCCAGAACTGACTGAGAAATTTCAATCAGTTCCCCCGAGCTTTTGAGCAGTTCTTTTGCGATGGCCCTTCCTGTCTACATCTTAAGCAGAGGCCTTCACTAATCCATCTCTCCCGTTCTGCTTGACCAATATAACGTTTGAAGACTCTGCACCCTGTTTCATTCCCATATTTCCAATTTCCCTGGATACAGGACCACCATTATCAGTATTTTAATTACCTTTCAGTGACTTTGCACCCGAATTAGCATTACCTGGTGGCTCTGGACGCCTATATGCAACCCCAGTTATTTCCAAATCTGCCATTAAATCTGAAAGATTAGAACATTCTTTTGTGTGTTAGGCTTTCCAAATGTATGGTTTCAGACCTCGTGAATTGCGATAAACCTGATCCTTGACTCTTATGCCTAGAATATCCAGCACTATTTTGTTAGAATCTTCATTGAATTCAGAAACTTTCTTAACTTGTGTCCAGCGAGATAGCTTGTCTAAGTTGACTTTTTCTTTGTTGATCGTCTCAAAGCGATTTGGAAAAGGCAGTCGGCAGCTCATTCCATATTCAAATTTCCTGCCCTTCGGCACTCTAATAGTGGACCATGTACCACTCATGGATACTTCCAGAAAGATAACTTTTATGCAATGTTCATGGTAGCATTCCCATCTTCTTCTCCAAAGTAATTTCGCATCTGCATACACGAGCTCCCTGCGACTCCTTTTCCGCTGAAATATCCCGGTTTATCTTATTCCGGCGGTTCTTGTATTCTTTTTGACCATTAGAGCTACTAGTATTGATCCTGACGATGTAGCTCATTCTATAGGTCTTTTACTTTCTGAGTAGCGTTACTGAGCTGGTTCTGTTGTGAAGAGATCATGTTCTAAGCCTCTGACAGCTGACGTTGAAGTTTGCTTACAGCTTGTGTCAGAGACTCAAACGTGATTCCCAAAGGTTCCATGGTCTTTTCTTACTGGGGGAGAGATGATAAAAGAAGTTTGATGCATTCAGTATCTATTGAGAACTGTCGACGTCCTAACTATACGGATAAGAACTAACATTATGAACCTCGTCTTCCATGAGCACCGAGGCTATTGAGAGGATGGCTTGAGCGATGGATGATCGGAGGGGAGGGTGCAACTCAGTCGCTAGCGGATACGGCGGCGGATAACACCAGGTGTCGAGTGATATTCGGACGCGATCCGCGGGACTAACTACTTAATAAACGCGACGGTATCAGGAGAAAAGGCGCCCATTGAATCAAGCGCCAAGGTTCGAAAGGTGAAATTTGGCCTACAATACTCAGAGGATGAGTCAGGTGAGGGAGCGGGGAAGCGTCGGATGAGGTTGCGTTTCAGGCTTGTAACCTTGTCACGGGCCGCCACTTCAGCAGCGCCACCAGCAACCTGAGTCGCCTTGGTGAAAACTGCGGCCTTGAACCGCGAGACGACTGTGATGTCACACGAAGATAGGACGCGATGCGCTGTGCCTTCCGTGGTTCGAGAGGCTGTACCAGGATATAGATAGGATGGAGCTCAGTGCCCGCGACGGGGAGCGGAACCTCGGACCGAGTATCTAGACCCACGGAGCCGGTAACATGTGTCGCGAACTCATAAAAGAGCGATTCATGGCGGTGACAATGGCCGAAACAAGGGCAGAAGAGGTCGGCGACGTGATCCCGGAGGGTGTCCAAGGGGCTGTCATAGTGGAAGCAGTTCAGGGGCATCGAGTGATCGATTACTGGCAGTCAGAGGTTACGGCGGCGCATGGTCTGCCAGTGTGTTGTGTGTATCTTTGCGCTTTCGTAGAGTGGGCGAAGAAGAAGGCCACAGCAGTGCTGCGGAGGAAGGCTAGACCACTGATGCGATTGCGGACGTCGGCGTCGCTGTGAGCAGTCGAGTTTGGTGCGTTCGCTCAGGCTTCGTCGTGCCAATGAACTCTTGCCCGTGCATCTTGCTGTACCCGTTTGAGATGGGCTAGGGTATTGGTAAGTAAAGCAGCTAGAGTGGCATTGTCAAGAGTCGAAACATCGACATCCATAGGGATGTACAGGGCAAAATGACGAAGCGGAGCAGCAACCAGGTGCAGGAGAAAGGATCAGTGGAGGAGGAAACTGGCAGAAAGTAGTGCACAAGCACGCGGCGGCTTCGCCAAGAGGAACAAGGCGATCATTTTGAGTCCTTGGCTACTTCGCTGCATATGAATGCAGACTTGGTCCCAGGCTCAGTCTGCGAGTGCAATGCCATGTAAATTTTCGTATAATGACCGCTGTAGATCACAGAACTTTTCGGTAGCATACTAAGCTAAGCGTGGATTAGAAAGCTTGAACGATTGCGACAGGAGGAATGAAGAGGCGCTACCTTGGATAGTAGAAAAATCTCCGTGAAAACTCTGTTGCCAATGTTGGCCTTGAGCAGCGGAAAGCCGTCCTTTGAGCATTTGTGGAGATTAACTTTATGTAAAACGTATAACAGGCGACCGCAAAACACCTGAATACATTGCTAGCTAAAAGCAAGCCGGTTGTTCCACGTCGACCACGTGCACGCAGTGACCTTATGGCATGATTAATACGGTTTTCCGCTGCAAGAGAGTGAGAGAATAACTTTATGGCATCAGTAAAACGGGTGTCCGCTGCAGGATCCGACTATGCTGCTAGCTAAGTGCTACCAAGCCGACAGAGTAACGGGTGGGTTTCTAATTAAGTGTAATATTTTTAAAATTGGCCAGTAAGAATCCGTATGCTCTTTTGCCGGGATGGCTAGACCAGCAAAGCACCAGTGAGAGTTTAAGTTCGAATCCTGTTCATTAAGTCGAGTAAGTTGATTTTCTCTGACTTAAGGATTTACGTAAGTCAGGTTGGGTGTGCTATATTAGCCCTCCTTCCGATGATTTACAGAACATTTGTTTTCTTGAGCAGTTGTTTTCCTGTTTAGAACCTGGCGGCGATAAATCCGTATCACCGCCAGGTTCTAGATTACACTTTCTGCTGCTGGAAACTGTGGAAAGTGAGTTCCTGGGGTAGCCACAGCGGGAGGGCGGAAACAGCACGAAAAAAGTCTGTTGATAAAACCACTTCTGAAGTTTTGCTCCATTTTTCTTAAATCTATTCAAATTTCAACTAATGGGCCTTCCGGGCGGCCTTACGATGACGTCGGCCAAGACAGTGACGCTCAAGGGCCGCCTTGCTAGGAACTTTTATCTTGCGGTTATCGCAGATATAGCTTTTCTTGTCCGCGCCGGGTTGGGGCATACAGATGCTAAGGCTCTCCTGAAATTGCACCCGACATTTTGCGGTGACTTGACAGTGACCGCAGTGGAAGGAAGACAATCCAGTTTTCTCTGTCAGTCGAGAGCTTCTGTTATGCTTACGGATTCAGCGGTTTGCTTTTCTATGATGACGATGGAAGCCACGTAAGGAAAAATCAGTAGGGTCTTCTTAGACTTGGTCAGCTTATAACGAGGGACTCTGGACCTTCTCGATATCGGCAGTAGAACTGGTGGCGGTACGGCTGTGGGAAGGCAGGAGGTAAAGGGTCTTGGTGTACTCGAATCCTCTACCTCGATTCTGGTGGGTGTTCTCAGCTCAACTCCACACTTGAACTTTGTCACATCCTGAAAACTTTCGGCGAAGAATTATTGTAATTATACTGCATTATAGAAGTCCTGCGACGACAATAGGACCTTGGAAGTATTTTTTTCTTCATTGAGCTTTTTTCAAAAAGAATCAGAGTAAAAAACAGTACATTAGTCTCTGCTTGCAATCGAACAGAAATCATATCTAATCGTCATTTTACCTTACAGTCGGATGGGAAGAACTACCAGTACTGATAAGCGAATGTACGATGCTACCAGATGTTTGGTTGTTGAACGAACATAAGGTAATCAATGGTTCAACTGCTGGTTGATGCTTCCGGTAAGCAGGCCAAAGCATCAGACCAAGGATTATATTGAAAAAGTACTCAACACTAACAGAGATAAGTTCTAAGCAAACAATACAGAATTCAGAGTTATTCTAGAAAAGAGGACCCTAAAGGTATCAAACCACAAGGTTCTGAAGGCTCATGTAGCCCTTGTTATTGATAACGGCTACACTGAACATCATAGTGATCCTCCATTGGTCCAATTGGCAAGAATACATAAAGTAACCACTTACTGGTATGGCAAGAAATGGTTCGAGAACCACGCCAAATAGCTACGATGGCTCCATGTCGTGTGGCTTGGCACAAAGTGAAATGATCTTGTGTTTTACACCGGTGCGTAGGCACAGTGCGAAAGTTGCACTGAAGTATTCTTACAGTATCAATCCTTGATAATGATTACTGAAGGGATAATGGCAGGGTATTTGAGGTGAATTGTGGGCATAATCGTTACAGGAGGCCAGACGCTCAGTACGTTTTCTGGGGGTCCTTTCTCACAAACGAAGAACTTTGGGGTACTACCTGATTATAAGCTTCCGACTAAAGCTTATCTGTTGCACCTTCATCGTTTCATTCTCTCCTAGACTATTTCATTACCTTTACAATGAACTTTACGTAATCTTTACATCAGTGCCTATCAGGCACCCGGAAGTTAAGGCCCGCATGTTGCATTCATCCATATTTATCGTCCAGAGATCCTGCTAATACTATTTTACTCGCAGTATTTCAAGTCCTATCATCAAATTCCCAGCCTATGCCCCAAATAAATACGCTTGCATTGTAAAGGTGCCAAGCCATAACATCCTATTCTTAGATAAGGCCTCTTCTACGCTGCAACTAGTCTACATGACTATCCTCTTAGGATCCAGAACTCTCAATTGTTCAAATATACAATTAAATTAGCAATTCAATTCGTTCAAATTCATAAAGTTAAGCAATCATAAAACACTTAGATGCAAAACAAATCACCGATAAGAAGTTCAAATTTAATGATATCAATTTCAGGCGACAAATGCAGGTTAATTCAGTGCTTAAGAGTCAAGTTTTTCGGTCTGTGCTGGGTCCCTGGCCACAATCTCATCAACCCACACACCTCGGTATTTATTGACCCTCTGCGGTCTCATCCTTAACGACCAGTGTAATATACAGCGATACTTCAGTGGCAACCCTTTGGGACTGCTATGCAATATCTCAGATACCAGGGTCCCTTTCTCATTAGCTAACGGTAGCCTACGTACAGTAAAGTAGTTCAAGATCCCCTCAGCCGGACCCTGTCTGTCCCTCCACGGGTCACAACTGCACAGTTCCTTGTGCCGTACAAGATTGACCTCCAAAACCCCTCCTCGGCGCTAGCTTTGCTACATTTTACATGGCGTTCCAATACTTACTTATTCAATTCGAGTCGGTTGGACTCTAATCAAGGCTTCTCGTAGGCGTGCTACAACACTTATTCGACTAGGCTACGGTAGCAGTAGTTTAGAGAAGTCACCAAAAAAATACGCACATTTCGGCGATATGGAGAGTGGGTCAATTTTTGCAGTAAAAGGTGTATGTTTTCTTCAATCAACGTAGTTCTATAATCCTTTTAGCACAATAAATGACCGAATCTACGAAAGGAGTGCCTACGGCCTAATCTCTCCCAATAAATTAATGAGTAAAATAGATTTTCCGTGAAAGTGCAGTTATTTTTTATCGTTAGTGGGGTCTAATGTTGCCTTAAACGGTATGATTTACCCACCGAAAGTAATACATCAGTTTTTTGCAACTTTGCACTCCTGAATAAACCAATAATTGTAGACCAATTTGGACAACGAATTACAAATGAAGCACTACACCAACAAAGGATAACGATATTCTTTGTAAAGCGCGCCCGTAAAGTTACTTTTTAAAATATCAGTAACTTTTTCGGTGGTCCCATTATGTGTAATCTTGACCACTTCATTCTTGAAGTAATATCGCAAATGGTAGCACTTAACCTCAATATACTTGATTATTGCAGAAACCTAGTCCTTATCAGCAATAGAAATGGTAGCTTTATTGTCGGTAAGAACAAGTTTACTTGAAATACTCATAGTTACTTCATACGGCTTGATTTTTTACCATTTATCAGAATAGGCTTCGCATCACTAGCAACTCCTTTAGGCAAGATGGGAGATCAAAATATTCTTCTTCGGCCAATGAAAAGGCAACGACAGATTGCCTCTGGATTTTCCTCGCGACAGGGCATCGTTTAAAATTACTAAAAACTCATACAGTTGATTTTCTGAGCTCTTCATCGACTGCCAAATCTGAGTCCACCATTGTTTCCATCTCCAAGAACTTCTTAATTTATTCCAAGTCATTTCTGCTTCGTGTAACCCTTTGGTCCAATTGACGTTTGCCCGATACATAATGGAGCAATCTTTTCATCAGTAAAGCGTGATGGCCTTTCGGGTTTTAAACTTGATGTGAAAGCGCATTTACGGCAAACAATATTTCAGGCCGCGTACAACTGTCAATGGAGAAGTTACTCAATAGTTGCACATCAGCTTTATTATTCCTTCTTTCGTAGAGATACGTATGATTCTCGAGCCTAAGCAATATCTGCACTTTCGGAGAGTACAATCCAGGCTGCAGTTGCTTCATGGAGTCCTTTTCTATCCAAAACGTGCCTGGCATAGCAATATTGGTACACTTTTATTCCATCTTGTTTGTGGTCTACTTCCCAGCTCTGTAATGAAGTCAATATTATAAATAATTTAACATCTAGTTCCTCTTTTAATCTTTTCTTGAAGTGCTCCAGAAGATTTAGCGAGTTACTAGCAAATGACATGTCATCGATAACGAAAACAGCAATGATAAATTATTTTCCAATGACCCTTATATAATACTCTTTCATACATTATGGACTGCTCAAAATCCCAGCTTATTATTGCATCAGCTAAGAGGGAACCCAGATAGTTCCAGTTCGACATAAGTCAGTAGATTGACTTCTTAAATTTGAAGATGAACCTAGAGCGCTTTTCATTTCCAGTCTAATCTGTAGTCCATTTCAAGTATGCAGTAATATTTACCAATAAATATGGGCGTTACTGACATACCCTACTTCAAGTATGGGACCTTTTGAAGCGGAATAATCTGGTATAATTCGAATAGCTTCTTTGGATGCGACCAAATCCAACAATAAAACCAGATCAAAGTCCATTCCAGGCATAGTTATGTCCCCCCTGATTACACACCGGGATCGATGAAGTAACTTATTACCATCATTTTCCATTGGTTTGAGGCGAGGCATCTACATGAACGGTATAACATTGTAAGATGGGGCATGCGGAACATATTCCAATGTTTCTTTTTTTATTAATGCAAGATAATCTCGATCAATCGCTTAGTATCGAAGGCGGTTCTGAACTGCCTGTTGAATAGAACGCGTCAGTCTATGCTCTGAAGTTTTACGATATAGACGAAATTAGGGGCATATCTGATTCAGGGGCGCTCCACAAACTGAAAAGGCCTAGGCTATTAACTCACGTAGATCGACATCATTGCGACCCTGTTTGTCTTCAAGAACGCGTAGTCTTGAGATTCTGTCAATAGGTAACTAAATTCAGGGGAGGTTATTCGTAAATTACGTGCGTCATTATGGTACTCTTCTGTTCGGAAAGGTAGATATGATACAGGTTATGGTCGATCTTGACACGAAAAGATTGTCTATGAGCGGCCCTTGCGTATAATTTCTTGGCTGGCCGACTAAGGGACTGGTAGAGGAAGGAAAAACCTTGTTGAGCAAAGAGTGGTAAGTCCTTGAATATGATACGCCTCTTAGTATTCCCGAGGACAACTGCAATGTTTTCTTTAGCCTTGTCCGACGAAGACATTTTTCCTACCAATTGTTGTAGCTCATGGCTTCTGGCTACAACTCGTTGTAAATATTTGTTGTAAAGAGCAGTATACGAAAGAAAATCCAACTATTTCATGAAATTTACTGCTAAACCATTGCTTTAGGGAGCATGTGGCGGATCTTTCTCTAGCCTTATTCCTTTTTTACGCGAAAATTGTTTAAAAGTTGCGGAAACATTCTCTCTTGCTCTATCGAGGCGAATATTTACAACT
Organism: Kappaphycus alvarezii; assembly: GCA_002205965.3. Classification (NCBI taxonomy): domain Eukaryota; phylum Rhodophyta; class Florideophyceae; order Gigartinales; family Solieriaceae; genus Kappaphycus; species Kappaphycus alvarezii. The sequence continues at coordinate 159,684 of NADL03000547.1, forward strand.
TTGACGGCAGTAATATTTTCAGATTTTTCTTGAAGTATATCATATCTGGGAATAAATATAACTTTATCTTCGTGAAGTAAACATAAGTCATTGCGGTGCGTTCATCGACAAATCTTATTACATAATGATGGGTTTCAAGCGACTTTTTCGTTAGTTTAAAGCTTATAAAAGTTCGACTTGGCAAAAGTGATGCTTAATCTCGGTGCTATTCGATTTAGATTCATTTCTTCGGCAATTCTTCTTTAAAAATGATCAGTATTAGAAAAATGTTGCAAAATATTAGAAAAAATTCTAGAAAACTTCAAATGTCTCCCAGAGTGTGGATTTTCTGTACGGTTATGCCGTGCCAAAGCCAGTTCTGTGTCTATAGCTTTTCAAAAGGGTCCAGAGAAATGCATGAAATCGACTTTGGTACCATTCTCGTGCTGGGGAGCTTGACCAATGTGAGGCATGTCATTGTTGATTCCTTTGACTTCAGGTATTTGAATATTCTATAATCTATCGTTATCTATCTCAAATTCAATTGACGTCTGGGTAGAAATACGTGAAGAAATGAGGCAGATTCTTGCATTCTCTGCTTTATGGTCCGTGGTAAACAAAATTTTGAGGTATCCAGTGAACACATCCACAGAAAACATCTTCGCTTGGAATTGGAGTGCAATTCACGCCTTCATGTGGAATAAGCCTGCTATCGGAATGAAATATCTACTTTTTCCGACTAAGACCGATATTATAGATGGTCTTTAGACGATTTGGTTCAATGGGTTTATAATTGAAATAATAACCCTTGGATTGAAATATTAAGAAGCACAAAATTCAATAAGGGCGTTCAATGATATAGACTTCTCACATATCGCAATCGCCCTCTTGTATTTATTTGAGACATGAAACTGTATGGAAAATTCTCCTCTCTAATGTTGCCACGTTGTTGAAAATATTTTCATTGAAAACCCTGTGCTTCTTGATTTGAAGCGAGAGCTAGAAATGCTGAGAGACCCAACCCACCAAAAATTACACAACCAAATTTTCCATGAGAACTGTAACTACCACTCAAAATGTCTTTCTGTAATTGATAAGTACCATTACGTGAAATATTTACATATCCATGAGTCCGATGTGGCCCACACTTCCCTGACTTCTACGAAAAGAACGTTGTCCAAATCTTGTAGTGCGACCTCGCCAGCGACCTTAGTTTGTCGTGCCGCTTTTCTGTAAGATATAATAAATCCTTTGGACAACGCTCGTGACGCCCGCCAACCCAGCAAAGATCAAAAATATTCCCAAAATAACTCTTTTTATTTCTCCCTTCTTGTTCATCACTGCGATTTTATATTACCTGCTCCAGCGCTGGAGTCTTTTGGTATCTTAAAATATTTATTCTCATCAGATACTTTACGGCTGTACATCTCAGTCCAAACTGCTGAGAGGAGTTCATCGTATGAAAGTTTGCACGAAATCATGGCGATCGGAGCAAAGTGGTCCGGGAGCGTACGAATTGGCTTTAAAGATTTCGCATTATCAGGAACAGCTTTATTGAGCGAAGCTATTTTGCATAAAATATCTCGGAACTACTTAAATTCTCTTCATAGTTTGACCCTAGATTGATATTCAACTTCTCCAATCCTTTTAGAGGATTTATGATGATTTTCTCACTTGATGAAGTTAAAAGGCGATCAATATTGTACTAAAGGCCAATAGCCCACTCGAAATCGTCATAAATACTTATGCTCGTTTGGGCCGCAGGGTTGTTGACCATAGTCAAGATTGTGGCAGTCTTAGCATGAAGACTTGCCTTGCTCCAACGAGATAGTTGAGCTGCTGTCACATCTTCTGGTCTCGGTTTAAGTCAAATGATTCCAAATCTTCCCGCTTAATTTACGCATTCAGCCTTCTTTTCCAAGTGATGAACTCCATTTTTCAAAATATTCTTGGAACAGTTCCGACAAAATAAACCTTAGTGGACATTTTGAAAAAAATCAATGGGACAGCGCGCAATAAATAATGAAAGCGGTTTGATGTCTTTGTGGATGAAGGAAGTCAGTGGAAGTCGATGCGTTGTGTTCCCGGAACCACCCTCATCGACCCTCTCATCTCGGTATTTATCGACCGTCTGAGGTCTCATTCCTACTGACCAGTGCATTTTATTTATTTATTTTATTACAGAAACACCTCAGGGGCAGCCCTTTGGGACTTCTATCTAATGTCCGACGGATACCGGGGTCTTTTTCTAATATACGTGCGGTAGCCCAAGTACAGTCAGTTAATTCATGGTCCATACAGCAGTACTTTGCTTGCATCCGTGCGAGTCGCAAGTGTGTTGTCCACAGCACCGTACAAGGCTGGCACTCAACACTAAGACATTTACTGTACCTCATAAAAGTATCTTGTACTGTACAGTACTTTATTGTATGTAATTGAAAATGATGAACTCATACTGTACCATAGCTCTTAAACCATTCGTACTCGCAGTAAAGCAACACAATTAACCACCTTCTTTACGGTACAGTGCGGCAAGGGGCATTCTGTACTATACTGAGCTGCTCGTGATCTATACTGCAGTAAACTAAAGTAAAGTTCAGTTTATTTTGTAATAATGAAGTGTTTTACTTTACAGTACAGGAAGATACGGTAAACATCATCTCTCAATGACAGAAAAGCAGAGTACATCACAGTAAGCCACGTGCTGGAAGACCATACTTCTGTATACGTTACTATCAAAGAATATATCATGCAGTCCATAGTTGAATTAATTTCTTTACAAATCGCTACACGCGTTGAGTCTGTTAGTTTGGGGCCGTAATATGGCATAAAGTTTCCATCTGAATTTTTTGAAAAAAAATCAAGAATACGATATAAATCTGATGCCGACGCGTTTTCAAATGTTTGAAAATTTTAGTGGCTTTTCTATCAACTGCTACTGCATAAACATTTTTGCGGTTCTGTACCTTACGGGGAGGACTGGAGTCAAAATATTACTTACCCAAAACTTGCTGGGTAATTAACTGCTCTCTTTGCGGCAATTACTTTGGTTTCCTAAAATGCCTGGTTTCGAACCTATACAACAAGAAAAAAACGATTTTTTTGGCCACTGTCTCTAACCATTTCATGTCCTGAAATGAAAATTATTTGAATCCATATATTTCAAATTCTCTGTTTGTGGCGGAAAGTGTTTTGCAAGTGGTCATGGGCACTGATTGATTGTGTTGCGGAAGAAGAATTGGTAGGTTTTTTCATTATATTTTTCCAGAACCTACATGCATGAAACATACGTGATTCCAGATACATGTATTTATCAAAAAACACTTTTAGATAAGCCAGTAAAATCGCATTCAAAATCTCTCTGTATCTCCCTGTTATGCTTTTATCGGTGGAGCTGATTGTGCTATTAGTAATCCCGGAAATTTGGATCCTCGATGTTAGTATCATAAGCTGTATTGGTCAAGGTTATGGTACGAAATTTCTGTAAGCATTGTGAGCTGATAAAATATATAGATGACCGTATCATTTCCATGCAGAGGTCATCCGGATGTCATTATTTTTGATGAAGAGGTAAGTCTCGGGTGGTAGAATTTTTTTGTAGATAGGGGGTTTCAGATACTAAATATATCCGCGGACCATCGCCGCAAAGGTATTTCGGAATATTTCGACTATTCAGAGCAATAAATGAAGTCCCAGATAGTCATGATAATCACTTCATTTTTTCCTGTTCCTGTGAAGGTTTTGCCGTATTGAAACTATTCTTTACATTATTTTGAGGGTTCAATTCCTATTTTCTGAATAGAAATTAACGAAAAACGTACTACAATGTACCGTACAAGGCAGTACAGTACTGCATGTACTCTCACAAACTTTACTGTACATTTTAATGAACAGTCCTAGACAAAAGTAAAATACAAGTTCAATGCAGTCAGCAGAGTGCTGCAAAGTGTACAGCGACATATTGAGCTTTTCATTCCAGTAAGATGTAGCCTAATTCATTGCTGTAAGTATTATGATGTTTTGATGCAGCACAGTATTAAATTCAACGTACCGGAGACAGCTGGACATGCCAAATTTTGAGAGGCGACGCAGAGAATGCGACATGCACGGAATGGCGTAGAATCCAGCAGAATATTCCTAATTTAATTGATTCTTCTGGTGACGTTACTGAGTGCGGTGCAATTATGTTTGGAAATTCCAAAGCACTCCACTTTTCAGTGATTGCGTCACTAAAGCAGAGAGCCACTATGCTATAGTGTCTTACTTGGAGCCCATAGACTCTTTTCGCAGAGCCTATGATACCGTTAAAACAGCAGCTACGCCGATATTGCTAGTGCGAAACATATTATAGCCCAAAAAGAAATCAGTACTAAAATCTTTTCCGGGACCGGAGAATGCTACGATAGCACAACTAAATATGAGAGATTTACAAGGGCAACATAAATTTCCTTCGTAGCTGCACCAAAAAAATTCTTCCCTACCTTTACTGAATCAAAAATATAATTCGCACCACACAAAAAAGACTCCTGTTTCGTTATGACCTAAAGAACATACTGTAACAGTGACCAGATCTCAAGTGGGGTACTTCAGGAGCTACTGTAGAAATGAATCCGATTTTCTATAAAATTGATCGTCCCAATTTTCGAATTTGTCCCGTAAAAATTAGAACTTAGCTACAACTGAAGAAACCTGGGTTTCCAAAATCAACTATATTTTATTTTTGAGTAAATCATATAAAAAATTGGCCTATGATTATTCCCATACTTTATGTGTACTAGTCAAACTATGGGAGGGGCACTAGAAGAGAGTTTTAAGATCTATGTGAGGAGCCAGGTGCTTTTCGAGTACTTATAAATTTTTCTATGAATGTTGATGATCCTTCCTTTACCTATCTCTGTAAGTTGTCTATTTATTCTGTAGAGAAGACATTAATTAAGGAATTATCTATCGTTGTTGTGTTGTAGACTACATTTTCGCAGAAGAGTACAAATTTTGCGGTTTTTAGTCGAGTAAATGCTTTGAGATAAAATATTAACTGTACAGAGAAGGCCCCAGATTACCATTTTTTTGAAGAAGACCTCGGAGAAAGTGGATAATCTCGAAGTCCGCCGTTATGAAACTACAAAAGGCTGGGGTCTGACTAAATGTTTCTTTAGAATGTAGAGATAATGCATGGAAAAATGTCCGCGGGTAAGATTAATTTTCCATCTAGATGTTATGAGCCTTTAGACGACAGCTATAACTACCTTGGGCCAATATTTAAACTCACATATTTCAAATTTGGTGAAAGTTATTGAGGACCATTCATATGGTGCATAGATTCCATTTTTCCTTCGGGCCATTAAATTAAAACTATTCCCTTCATGAAATGTACATCTAAAGAAAAATATATTTACTTAAATTATTTTGAGCTTTTAGTTCTACTAGAGACACTTGCAGCACACTAGTTACTTAGAGGGTGCTTTCCTATATGTGCTACAGTACTAAACCATGCATTGCCTATGCGCTCTATCTAAGTTAAACCATGAAACTCTCCGTTCTCAATGTAAGACAGGAATCTCTATTTGGATTATTATTACTGAATTATATTTTTCAATTTAAACTTCCTAAAAGCAGAAGTTCCACGCTCAGATTTGATATCAAATTTATTTGCACCCTTTTTATGAAACTTATCGCACTTAAAATTGCAAATTTACTATACGTTACTACATTACGTCTGTAATTACATTTTTACGAACTATTTTACACTGATCTGTTATTTGAAGTATGCATACTACGCTTACAGCCTCAGAAGTCTTTTTCAGGATACTTTGTAATCATACGGGTTGCTTCTAAAATAACTGAGCTTTTTGCATATTTGCAATCTTCCATCGACTCATAATGATCTTAAATCGATCTTCGCGATTTTCGGATCAATCTCAGGCCTTGGCATAGTTCATGTAACTGTAATCGTAGGATTTACTTTTTTCAGACGCTGAACATCCCAGATGAAATATTATCGCTCCACTTACGCTGCTTATTTCCGATACATTCAGTACCAAATCGACTCTTACCAAAATCTTATAGTCCAAATTCGTGCTATAAAATTAAATGTAAAGAATCTAGTTCTCGATGAAGTAAGGTTTCAAATACCGTTCAGTACCATGTATTCAATAATGGAGATTCTCCAGTCGGTCCAATTTTCAATAAGATGATTTTTTGTTTGTTCAACTAACGGTTTTACAGTAGAGGACCCATTTAGGATTTTTCACAGTATTGGTATATTATTTCGTAAATACTGGAAAGCAGTTTTCTATGTGAACACAATTCGAGGGAGCGCAGGATGGCTCCTGTGGTCAATAGATGGATGGGAAATCAAATGAGTTTAAATTAATGCAGAAATATGCCGGCATATAGGAAGCTATAGTGGGTAGATTTATTCACACCCGATTTCAAACAAAGCGCTAACCGTTTTACCCTGTACAACTTTAAATCACATGATTACGTGGGAATTTTTTACCTAACCAGGGGGTTACTTTGATCCAACGGAAAGATGTCCCATCGTTCTTACCATTCATAGCTCCGGCTCCATTATATCTTCCCTAACCACCCAAAAAAAAATTTAAGCCAGTAATGCCTCCTTGGGTTCTTACAATATCACTCGTTATGCTCGCACATTCTATTGTATTGAGTAAAATATCAAGTTCAGGTACATCTTTGGATAAATAAATCCATGACAATACTACAACAGTGTGCTTAGTGACGTTTTATCGAAAAACATTTACTAGGCAAATACAATAAATATGTACTCTCAGCATGGGGAATACGACCTGCTTTCCATTGTAACATAGGAAATAAATTGTACAGTATTGTCTTTGCCTACACAGAAGCAAAAAACTGTACTATCCAGGCTCGCTTACACTACTTTTATGTTCTTGTAATGGTCTGTAGACTTTCAGATTGAGTGCACTTGGTTTTCCACACACAAATAAAGTCAACACACCACAGATGGCTCCCGATTTGACTGTGCGATCCGGATTTAATTTACTATTTTGGAGTTTGGGACTTGTAGAAATGTTTCTGCATGTCCCACAGAAATTAGACCTAGAACAACAGATGAAATAAAGTATGGCCAATAACACGCGGCTAGCGATGGCAAATTATTTCGTCCATTGTATTTTATCTATTAAGTTTTCTTTAGTGGGAACGATCCTGAATAAAACTACATATGAAAATAGTTTTTCAACCCTAGCTTAAAAATGACAAGCACCTGTTTAGTTTTAATCGTAGTTCAAAAATTCAAACTTTAATCCTAGCGAAGATATCCTCTTACAATATCTTGACAATATACCTGCACTGATGTCAACGCTCTGTCCTGTTTGTGGGGTGTTAAGCGCACACAAGAAGATCGAGGTAGAACTGTGGTTGAAACTTTGGTTGAGGCTGGCTAGGTTAAGCCAATCGCTCCAAACCAGGGTTTATACAGAACTGAAGATGGCTACATACTAAAGGAAAATGCAGTCTAAGAGTAGCGAGTTCAAAGGTTTTCCCGTTATACAGCTCTGACAGTATCTTAATTAGCTCTTTGAGACTCGTGGTCGGCACGAGTGACATACTCCGACAAGATGTACGAAGTACATTGGCCGAAGTGGCATGAGATAGCAAGGTAACTATTGATTGGTAAAGCAATAATGTAATATCGCAGTGTGTAACTCGCGTGTAACTATTCCAAGTGTTCCCAATGTGTCTAACGCTGTGTTCAGAACTATAAGGAAAGTTTCATGACAACAAAGTCCCTAGTAGCCCTGGTTGTAAGGTTACCAGTGGTTTCAATCTACGGTACAGTACTGCAGATGGAGTGAATTCGTGCAAATCTGTAATACATATGAAGTAAATACAACACTGTTCGTACATATTCCCAGTCCACTTTTCTTTAAACACCTCACTTTCTGCTCCCATATAACGTTCTATTGAGTCTGAAGACTACTCTGGTCAGCACGCCTGTCTTTTTCACGTTCCCATTCATTTATGATAACGTCTTGCGGCAGATTTCATACTAAAAATTCAGTCAGGAACGCGTCCGCCAACATTTTGCTGCAATGCTGCATAGTTTTCCGGCACTATCGCATTTATTCAGTAGCCTGTCTCAGCTTGTCTGAATTCATTTTCCTCTTCTTCCCTTCATGAAGCTTGAAACATAATGCACTTGGCACCCTTTACGTAATGAGCTATTAATCAGCCACAGAATGCTACCTTTGCTGAGAAAATTCATAGAGATGGGCCTCTTTACCGTAGACATGTTCTCAGACTGAAACAAATTTAGCCATTCTATAGGTCCAGAGACCTTCCTCACATATCATGTAGCTGTCTGCTATTCTAATTCCTTGGCTTTTATCATTAACATTCGTCACAGAGGATCACATTCACAAAATTTTGAACTAGTTAATTAGATATGCTCTTCCTTAAGCGCAACAATATCTGTTTAATACTAATTCGTAGAAATGATAATGAAATAAAATCCAAGAAACCCAAAAAGAAGAACTCTAATAACGAAGTTTGTGCATTTTTGCAATAGATTTTTGCTGCAGTCTTTCGTCCAGTGTGTCGCGAAATTCACCTCAAAAAAAAGGTTAAATACGGAAGATTAAATTCTTGTTTTATATTACGAGTAGGAGCCAGAGGATATCTGGAGTACAAATAGCTTCATTTTGTTCTATATTTTAAGCATAACCAATATAAAAGCACGCTCCGTTCTCAAATGCCGACCCAAAAGCACTTTTCTACACTACATATTCCACTTTTGAACGAGTAATTGTCAAAAAAATCGCAACCGCACTACTGTCTACGACAAGCAACATCACAATAACTGCTATTTCTGCATTGCAGAAAACATTAATGCGGGGTTGATACAGCAACTGCTAATTCTGCGTTGCAGAAAACAGGAATACGTGATTAGTATTTGTGCAAGTCGCATTGATTAACGAGTATTTAGCACTGCCCTGAGTCGCGACACGACCAGCAAACCGTTAAGAAGTTGATTTGAATAAAATATGTCTATGTTCTAGACATAGACATGTTCTATGTTCTCTTTTTGGTGATGCGATTCAAAGCGCGATAATCGACAACACCTCTAATTTTTCCATCCTTTTCTTTCACAAAGAAAAACGGTGCTCCATACAGTGATTTACTGGACCTGATCTTCCCTTTCCTCAGAAGAGACTCGACGTACTCTTTTGTTGCCCTAAGTTCGGATAGAGACAACTGGAATAAAGGTCGATGAGGTGCCTTTGTTCCTTCCTCCACTTTGATCTCATGATTAACTGATCGAATCGGAGGAAACCATCTTGGCAATTCATCCTGAAAGACCTCTTTGAAATTATCCAGTAATCTGCTCAGTCTTCCCTCAAACTTTGAATCTGTCACTCCTGTCATACTGTGAACTTCAAGTAACGGAAATACTTCGAAGTCACCCCAGCATTCGTCTAAAATATTTCAATCCCAAATTGGACACATCAATACGGTTTTCCTCATCAGAGTCAATCACTGGAATGGAAGCATCTTTCACCATCACAATTCGTTTCCGATAGTCGACACGTGGGGTTTGGGCAACATGCCACGGCTTTCCCAACAGAACATCATACCTGGTTTGGGACACAGCCCAACTAGAAGTATATGTATGTTCCCCTAACTTAATGGTTCCGCTGGAAATGATCTCAGATACTTCCTCAGTAACTCCCTTCTGAGAATGGCAAACAATGACTCGTTCACGCTGAATCTCAAACAAGTTCCTACTTCGCTTCAGGAACTCGGCTGAAACCACGTTTGTATTGCATCCATCGCCCTTTAATACGTTGACTGCTATTCCATTCAGTCTACCTTCAAGTACTAACAAAGGCTCTACTGGTATAGGTCCATCAGTGGGGATGCTGTCATCTTGACTAGACGTGATTCCATTAGACTCGGCTTCGGAGATTCTCGACTTTTCCGTGTCCTCTGAGAATTTAGCTCCGGTGATGTCCACAATAGTTTCACTCTGCTCCTTGGGAAATCTTTTCACACTCACTTCTGGTCTCACCTGAGTGTTCACCAAGTCTGGAGGACCACCTAGTTTCCCTAGTCAAAGCCATTCAATTCATTACTGTGTCCTGCCTGTGTATTGTTCGACGCTATGCGAGGACTACCCCTGTTACCTTTATTCCCGTTTCCTTTTCTGTGTTTACAAAGTCTACATCCCACTTCATAGCACGTAAAGCATCGGTTCTCCATCATCTCTTTCTGAAGCTGCCCATCGTTTTTACGTTCCAGGTCTCCGATCTCCATCGGCGTAGGACCTGAGACATTTCGGTTGGCGTGAAATGAACCTCTACCAGTGAAGAAACATACACCATGAAATGCTCCGTCAACGTTGAGAGCAATGTTAGTCGAAGCTTCAAACTTGGATGGGTTTCCTTTACGAACCTCCAACAGAATGTGGGGTTTGAGACCTTCACAAAACCGCGTCAATTTTCCCGACTCACTGATACCGGGAATATTGATAGCCAAATTCCTGAACTCCGAAAGGTACGCAGCCACACTCGTTTTCTGTCATATCTTGGTAAGTTTGTCGCGAGCTCAAATGACACTGTCCTGGGGGACAAACTCTGCCTCAACCAGGAGTTCGAAAGCTTCCCATGTAGGCGGAACAGCATTCTCGGACACAATTGTATACCACCAGTTTGCGGCAGTGCCGGTCATAAATTTCGAAGCAAAGTCGATAGCATTCTGGGCACTGATGACTTCTTCATGGCCCACCTGAATAAGTCTCAGGTATATTTCGACTGAATGCAACCATGACCGAACCGTTAATGCATCTCGAGTCCCATCGAATAACACAGGCTTATTTGGTTTGAAGAAAGACATGTTCAACAAACCTCTCAGTTAAAGCCTTACAATAACACCTAAACTTGAATACAAGCACTTGAAGTTGAAATCTGTAAGGGATTCGTCCCTGGACGACGGGTTGGCTCCCTACCCGCGAAGAGAGTGACTCACCAGCAGCTTTAATCACACCTACACTACTATGTGACTCAGCAATCCGTTCGGGATATCCCCACCAGTCCACTATGTAGACCGCGATCGGTGTCCTTACCCTATAGGAAAGCCTCTCAAGCCGACTCTAAGCTAGCGAATAACCAAAGAATACCATTTCTGAGCACGCACCCCTTAGTACAAGTCCAGTCCAAGTCAACCCTATGAAGCGTTACCTGAACCCGAGACCCAATCGGTGCACCTAGCTAACAGCCAACAAGTGCAATAGGATTGTATAGTAATACTGTGAGGGGACCCTCAAATGGGAACTTGGCCAGAAGTACGGCTTTACTAAGGCAACATAGTTAAGCCTAACTGTCCAGTCTAAGTATTCTGAAAAGGATCACGCAGCTTCGTGAGGCCTGCACGCTATCTGAACAGAATAACCTAGAGAACGAAGACTAGGCTGCACCTCCAAGTTTATGGTTACCTAGTTCTCCAATTAGTAACCGCGACCTGCGTAGAACGATGGGATTCAGAGTACCTGGCACTTAAGCCCACAGATATTCTCCTGTACTTGGCACTCCAGCCCACAAGTACAGTATATAATATTGCTTGCAGTACACCTGTCAGCAAAATTTTTCCAAAAATTCAACAACCCAAAAAATACACGTGTAAGAAAACCTCGAACCAGAGCAAGACGAAAGCAAAAAAGCAGCGGAACCAGCGAATGCGATGCTACCAGTGAAACAGAGAGGGAGGCAGCAGGGGCGCTGCTAAAGGAACAGTTGAGGCGATGGTAATGGGTTTCAGAAAATTGGAGGCAAAGGGTGTATGGAGTGTACCTGGATTCTCACAAGAATCCAGATGAGCCCCCCTTTTTATAGACAGTACGGTAACCCTACTCTATAAATTCTATACTCTTTTAGCTGAGTAGAACTTACTAGAAATTAGAGGTGTAACTATAGAATTGTACTATCTAGAATATAACTACGTAAATAAAACGATGACGTGGGGCTCCACGTCAAATAAAAACATGGAGGGAACGTTTGGGTGTTTTACTCTTGGAAGGTATATCCGATCTATCTCATGGTTTTCCAGACAACCACAATCGACTCAAAAAGGGTATACCGACACCGTAATGGGGAAGGAACTACGCTCCCTAGAATAATACGCTCAATAAAAACATTGGAATAAAATCAAATTTCTAAAATCATTCAAGACGATACAGTTTCGCTGTTACACCAATGTGTAATAGAGAACTGGAATAGCGATAGCGTTTCTCGTCGGCCTGTATACTACTTGGTGTTGAGGACAGGCTGTCTTGGTTGATTCGTCACCCTCCATTGTCCTTACCTCTACATTCCGTGCGACATTGCTCAATAGATCCCTCAACGCAGCCATCTCCGCCAAACGTAGAAGGTACGAACCACTGCTCGCGATCTACTAGAGGGAGGCTTGTGCCTATCCCAATATCCACCCTTGGAGGCTGGCACCCAGACGCGTACGCGGTGCTAGCCGATGTCGCGCGGAACGTGGCCGTTCGAGCTATGGAGACCTATGGAATGGTTAGAGCGGTGCTTACCCAAAGGCACGCTGCTGCGGCCGTCATGTCCAACGCGGCATGCCTGCTCGCCGGCATTGAGCCGGCCCAGTCAGGAAGGTCATGTACAGTACTGTAGTGTCCCCCATCAGCGACGACTTATCCTGCAGAACGCATTAGCCGCGTGGATATAACCGACCACATCTTCCATGCCTTAAAATAACCTAAAAAATTCCCCTCGCTCAGTAGCGCATTGGCATCTGGGTGGTGGAGGTACAGAACACATCCACGGATTCTCCCCTCCAATTATGAAGAACCATACAGTGGCAGTACAGTACTTGTGCTGTAAATTACAGCGTAAAGTGCAGACCGTCGTTGACTTCTTCACATTGTTTTTACATTTATGTGGTCAAAACGTTCCTAACAACGCCAAAAAGAATGCGCTTGGAGTGTTTGTTTGGCGCAGAAATGCCCGGATGCGGGCATTCAACCCACTATTTCAGTCATCGTCGGGTTCTGTTGGTACATGGTTTCTTGACTTTCGGACCATCTATAACCACTATGGGATCGACAGTTATGCACCACACCGCCCCTATTCAGCCTGCAGAACAATTTGTCGTCCACAGACTGATATAGTCCATACGAAGGAATATCTACTTCCCATTTTGCCACAAAGGGTCCCTCACCGCGAGTCATGCAGACTTCCTCCCCAGCTGCCGCCTCCCTCATACCCTTTGCGTTCCATTGCTTTCTTCAACAGACCGGCTAATCGTCCGTAGTCCGGGCTCTCATCTCCACCTAAGCCCCACACAATCCTCATAAACTCCTCAACCTCCCTCGGCAAACCTCTGCATAGGTCTCGAACCCCAACCCTCCTCTTCATTTTGAGTACTTTGTCCTGCACCCTTTCCATATCACCTCCGCGTATCTCAGACCATGGCAACTCCCCTCGATACAACCACACCATACTGTACCCTAATGACATCAAATCATCCCTCCTCCCGGTCTCTCTCCCCATCATTGAGTTAACGCTCGCAAAATCCACCGTCCCCACGCGCGCCTCCTTGTCCCTCGTCTCACGCCGTCTCTCCTCCATTTCGCCAACCCGAAGTCAACCAAGTAAACTCGCCCCGTCCCCACATCAACATCCAAAACCATGTTCTCCGGCTTGATATCCCGATGCACCACCCCACACCCATGCACTCCCTTCAAGGCCTCTACTATCTCCAAGCCGACCCTCAGAACCACCCGTGCAGATAGCCCCCTTCCCGACCTCCTCCTTACTACCTGCCCCAAGCTTAACCCCTTCAAGTCCAATACCACGGCCCGATACATCCCATGGGTGCCATACCAATGCAATCTTGGCACATGTATTGACACTGCTGCGTCACCATGGCGATGGAGGTGGGAATATATTTGGGCCTCGTGTGGTAACAGTGGGGGCCCTCTGCTGGAACGGTGTAGAGGCTCTAGCTTGGCGGCCAACGTGAATTGATTTGAGACATCGGTACAAGCATAAACTTTGGAAAAAGCACCAGCACCCAAAAGATGTGTGATGATATATCGGGAGGCTAAGAGGTGAGCGGAGGACGGGCGGGGGGGTTGATGTAAGGTATGAGAGCGATGAAGTTTAGGGGGCGGGGTAGGGGGAGGAGAGGATGAAGGGCTGGGCAGAGATGGGGTCGAGGTGGATAAGTGCATAGAGCCTGAGGTTGGTGGTGGAGAGAGTGTGGTTGGAGTGGATGTGAGCAGGGAATGTGAGGGGAGCGGATAAGGGGCGCGCGAAAGACGACGGGATCGAGAGCGGCGGGCAGGCATTGGTGGGTGGTTTGGGGTGGGGTACACAGACGGAGCCATGGATCGGAAGGGTGTATGGGACTATTTTGTTGGAGTATCTGTGCAGGATGCAATGCGGTCGTGCTTCCGCAGACGGGATCGATGACAGGATAAGGTTAAGAGAGAATGGGGCGGGAAAAGCGGCAGGGCGACAACAACTGCGCTCATGTAGGGCGATTGGTAGATTTTGATCAACAGGAGCAGAGCTAGTGCGTCAGTTGCCGTAGGATTATTGCGATGCACAGAGTAAAAGTACAGGAGGTGGTCATATTTGCAGAGAAAATATGTACGATATTTGATTTTTTTTGGTTTTTTTGAGAGATTTTGAAAATGTCATAATAATTGCAAAGTTGCGAAATGGCGCTCAGATGTTGTTGCCGCACGTCATATTCAGATTGTGCTACGGTTCAGTTACAAGAAGTAATGTTCTACTTAACTCAAATGCTCTTTCCATACGTCCAGTCAGTGGTTGAGAAACATTACTTTGAAGCATTTGCTGACATCCATTCAGCACTGTCATTTTGCTTCTACCTGTGCCCGTAGTGATATAAATCGATAATCGCATTATCACTATCACGTTCCCGAGACACACAGTACTGCAAATACTCTCCTCTCTGGCTTCCTTTGGAAAACTATTACCATCTCAGTCTTTCTAGGAACCTTATCCTTGACCGCACTGTCTCCAACAGATCCATGTTGTACTGTAGATACCCTTTCCGTTTTGGATTTGCTTTATTGGGATGTCTGAGGGTACGGAAATTCGGCATGGAAGCAGGTTGGCCAGCTTCAAGACTCCACTGCAATTCCATGTAATGGTGCTGGTTAATCAGGATGACCTGTTACCACTGGCTGCATTGCTGCGATGTGATATCTACTCTTTCTACTACTCCCGTAACTAGTCACCTGGGCATAGAGTTTGGCCATTTGATTACATCAATCATATTGACCCGGAAATTGTAATACATAAATTAAATTTTTGTATCCTTGATTATATACTGATGTAAGCTTTAATTCATGTCGCAACCAGACCTATTTTCTGTTGCATTTGCAACGGTAAAGGGGAAAAGGTGACCTTTTATTCAAATGCATGAGGGGACCGAGCGGCCCCAGCTGGACCTAGTGGGGCTCAACAGCGCTGAATTGGCGCTGGTTGGTCATAACGGCAGTGTAGCGTTGCTCGAAGGCAGACAACGTGATGCGAAGTGCACGAAACTCCGTGAATGCGAGCTTGCCTCGTCTAGCGGCGAAACAAGATGCGATGTCTTGAAGGAGTTGAAGGCCGGTGATGTCAATCTGGCCATAAACATCGAAGGCCAGGGGGCGCAAGTCGATGCCTTCAGACCGGCATGGGGGGCCATAATAATTGTGCTTCTTGAGGGTTGCCCGCTCGAGCGTGGATGCACCGCCGTCGGCGAGGTCGCGGTAGGGACGAGAGTGGGGGCTGACGATGGTGACGTCGATGCCTTGAGGGGTACGTTAAAGGAGAATTGGTAAACTGTTGTACAGCATTAGGGGGTGGCCAGATTAAAAATGAGTAAATAATAAAACTGTTCTACTGTACAGTAACTTTATTTTTCTGGATCTACAGCAATTCCACGTCAAGTTTGAAGAAAGAGGAATGATGATGCAAAAAATAAAGAAATGAATTCTAACATATTTGACGCTGAAAATCTTTAAATTTAGTAGGGGGTGGACATACTGTACTGTGCAGTGCTTTACATTAAGGCTTAAAGTGTGTCACTTCAGCATCCACTGAAGGCTTCGATCATGTCATCAAAGCATGCACCAATTATTCAAAAGCAAAAAGACAGCAAGTGAATCAAATACAGTGCCAGTTGAGCATAGGACTGTCCATGCCAGTATTCTGCATACTGTACTGTATCGCAGCACTGTACATTACCGTGCTGTATTTTGCTGTGCTTGATGCAAGCCAAAGCCCATTTTCAAAAATAGGGGAAATTTTGGGTTATTTTAATGATGGAAGATGTGGTCGGTTGTATCCAAGCCGACTCTTGGTGAGAAATTGAGGATATTTTTTGGAAAAATATTAGAAAAAATATCCGAAGATGCTTCCATTTATTGCCTCAAGAATTAACAGCTTTACGGTATATCACTAATCACGGAAGCACCCAAAAATCCCCTGCCTGTCCTGCTGTAACAATTCATGCTATGTATTTCACAGCGCCTTCTCCCCCCCGCGTTGATAAACTACAGTGCACAGACTTTTTGTTGTGTTACGCCTGCCTGCAGTCATGATCTATTCAGCTCGAGTGTGAGGATACCACTCTAGGATCCCTATATGTACATATGTGGCAACTTTGTGGCATCAGTAAAGAGAGAGCATCATTTACTCTTTACCTGAGTGTACACCGACTGACCGACTATTCAGTTAAGAGCTAACTGGATGGACTACATCGGTCACGTGCAGTGGAGCCCGCGATATGATGGCCATAGCCACCGACGACCACAAAGTGCAACTGATACGCTGGTAGATGCGTGTGCGAATCGTAGCGTCCGAGGTGTGGCATTTCGTAGCCAGTAGATACTGAACACATTAAACTTCATAAATAATGCGGTATCCGGAGAATGGGCACCGAGGGAGTCGAAAACCAGAGGCTGGAATCGGAAACCTGGGTCGCGGGAGGGCAGAGAGGGGGGGACCAGGCGCCTTGACAGCTTGTGCTGTAGGTCCTGGATCTTGCGATGGTGCATGAGGACGGCAGCCCCACTGGCGACTTGCGTCGCTTTGGTGATGGAGGTCTGCTTGAACGGTGACGTGATGGCGACGTCACATGCCATGGATGGGTCTGGTAGGTCAGCTTCAGTGTCATGGGGGGGATACACGAGGAGAATGTCAGCGGGCCTGAAGTCCGTCCCGGGGAGGATATTCTCAGCTTCGAACTCGTAGTCAAGGCCGGCGGCGCGGAACACGTGCCACGCTAACACATTGCGAACGGAGATGTGGCGGTGAATGCGCCCAAACTCTGAGATGCAGCAGTCGGCGGCATGGTCACCGTGGACATCCATGTCTTGCTTGCTGGCAGTGGTGGCATTTGAATGGCACCGAGTCTGTGTAGACTGGGAGACCGAGGTGCCTGCGCAGCATGATGCTCCAGTGTGCTGCAGTGTGCTGATGACACCTTCGTCGCAGTGGTGGGGTGGGCCCATAGGAACGCCGCCGCACCGGTGTTACGGAAGGCCAAGCCTCGAATCCGCCGACGTGTGGACGTGTCGGAGTGGCAGCTAGGATGAGGCACTCTCTTCCATAGGTCATCCTCCCAAAACTCCTTTGCCCTGGCTTCTTGCTGCGCCCGATTTAGATGAGATTGCAGGTTGACGGGCATGGCGGCAAGGGAGGCGGGTTCAAAGGGGCCTAGGTCGGTGGCAAACGGGTCATCTTGGATCAGTCGGACGAAATCGCGCAGGGGCCGGCGTGCCTGATTGACGAGGAAGTGTCGGTCGCCCCGTGCCTGCTTCCCAAGGACGGCGACGGAGCGGGGTGTTGCATAGTGTGCGGTGCGTAGGCGGGCGGGGGCAGCGTCCAGAATGCTGGCGGCGACAGCCGCGTGCAGCGCAGGGCCAATCCTTGAGAACCCGTGCCCCCCAAGACGGAGGGGGAGACAAGCTTGTTCCCAGGCGTCGTCGGTGAGGGGACCTTATGCAGCGTACGGTAAGCGGCTCGCTGCAGGGAGTTGAACTCCCTTGCAGGCTCCGCGGCATGCTGAGGGTCAGCAAGCCGAAACGCGTGAAGCCCCTGGCATGCGGATGTACATAAGCTATGCATGTGGAAGCGGGCCCTAGGGTCTCGGACCCCTTCCAGCAGCGCCAGGGTGCGACGGCACCCCTCTAAAAGGGGCACCCCTCTAAAAGGGATACAGTACATACTTTTGAACTGTGCCCTACGACGGCATGGAATACCCAGGGACTTTGTAGTCCAAACATGGCAACAACTTATGCACCTCGCGAGATGACCTGCAAGCTTTTCGCATCTGACAGGTACTCTCGGCACCTCAACCATCGGATTATCATCTGCTCACATCACTACCCACCTTGACACTTCTTCCCGCATCCCAATCCAACGTGCCCCACCTGCACTCTTCAGTCGCTACTCACCGCTGAAAGTCTTTTACCGACTTACCTGGGGTGCGCCATAGCAGCAGATGTGATTCGCGAAAGGCCGATCTCTCGGATCAACAGAAAATACTCAACAACTGCTTTTCCATTGAAGAGGGGGTGGTTGCATTACAGAATCATACAAGGGATCACGACTTCCTCATGTTAAAGAATGACCCTCGCCCTAAGACTGCACGCGAGCTAAGAGGCCAGCGGCCACACTGAACCAGATAGCAAAACTTAACCGTTGCGATAGTTGAGTTTTGACGACGGAGTAAGGAACGAGATCCGTTCAGCGTGGTCGTCGATGACTCCTCGAGAACATGCAGAGAGCGCAACAACGGTGTTAAATGCCAGCGGGACGAATGGCATTGGACGTGAAGGGACAAGTCAATCTTTGTAGTGTAATGATCAGCTCCACGTGGCACATGTACTTTGCAGAATAAATGAAGAGGGGAGCTCAAATCCATAAGTTTTCCAACGCAAATGACATCCAATTAGAGTAAGCATTCGTGACTTACAATGCAATATGTGTCGCAACGTAAACTGCGCCACACTCCATTTACTGCAGTACCTTTGGAACTAACAATAATGCTTCACCAGTCCGCTACTGTTGTTTGTTTTCAACCACTACAACTGTTTCTAAATAGTTTTTGCAATTCTTTGCAATGTTCCGTCTTTGCTTGCTTCTGCAGCTTGGATAGCAAGCAGTTATCGCAAACTTTGCAATTCATGAGATCTCCTCAGAATCTCAGCAATTCCCGGGATACTCCCAGGAGCATCTACTTTCAGTGATTCCGTTTCTTATCTTCAGCTAGATGTTATTTACAGCACTATCTATAGCAGCCTAGAATTGACTTGCAAGTTTGCTACAACGCTATCCGCACACACTATACATCTCGCTGTTTAGATTTTAACAATGACGATGCGTTGCGAGTTTTAAAATATGATCCGACTACAGCTAGGAATTGGCCAGATAGTCCACGCCAGTAACGTGGAGTGGACTGCGCAGATATCCTTAGTAAAAGAAGACCACAAGATGCAACCAAGGCGCTGAGAAACACCCCGCCGTATCACCCCTGCATTCGTACCATACTTCTGCGCTATTCACGGGATAAACTCTTCGCGCAAAACGATATGTAGTTTGGGCAGCAGGCGCACAGAGAGAGTCAAACGCAATAGGTTGAAAGGTGACGTCCAGTGCACGCGCCCCGGTGCTGAGGGGCGGCGCAACAGCTTGCGTTCCAGATCCCGTACCATGTCACTGTGGGCCAATGCGGCAGCGCCGCCAGCGGCTGAGGTAGACGGTGCGGACAGCGGCTTTGAAAGGGGAGACGACCATGATGTGACACGCGACGAGCCTTGTCACTTTGTTGCTCGGATCGGCGGGTGGGGTGAACCAGGATGTCCGCGGGCCGGAGCTCGGTGCCCGGGACAAGGAGAGCCATTTCGAGTTCACAGTCGAGACCGGCGGCACGGAAGACGTGGCACGCAAGCGCGGTGCGCAGCGCGTTGTGGCTGTGCAGGCGGCCGAACTTAGCAAGCCAAAGGTCGGCCGCATGATCGCCTGGGGGGTCCATACTGAGCTTACACGCTAAAATGTTAGCGAGAGTGACTTGGAGTAGACCGGTAATCCGAGATGACGGGAAAGCTTCACTGTCCAATGGCCCCGCAACATCTTGGTAGCATTGGTAGGCTGGGCGAGGAGAATTGTGGCGGCTGGGATACTGCATGTAATGTAATAAACATATTCCAGCGGGATGTGACAATACAGTAATCAACCTGGCATAAGACACCGCTTCCTTATTACCCAGAGCATTTGATGCACTCGGAACACCGGCTAATTTATTTTTTAATCATGAAAACACCCAAAGCTTTCCCGTGTAAGGCATGAGAGTGAGGGCAGCCATCTGATGAATACCACCGATTGGTCACCACCCTCGCTTCTCTCGGTCTACAGCTGACGGCTCATGCCGTATCTCGCCGTGCTTTGTCTCTCACATCACCTGATGCTTGAGTGACCCAGCTCGGTTTAGTGACCCTTGAATAAAAGCGTATGTTTGTTTGTTTATGCACACACAGTGTTAAAGTGAGAAAAACAAGGGGAAAAGGAGACCTTTTATTCAAATGCACAATGAGGGGACCGAGCGGCCCCAGCTGGACCTAGTGGGGCTCAACAGCGCTGAATTGGCGCTGGTTGATCATAACGGCAGTGTAGCGTTGCACGAAGGCAGACAACGAGATGCGAAGTGCGCAAAACTCCGTGAATGCGGGCTTGCTTCGTCTAGCGGCGAAACAAGTTGCGATGTCTTGGAGGAGTTGAAGGCCGGTGATGTCAATCTGGCCATAAACATCGAAGGCCAGGGGGCGCAAGTCGATGCCTTCAGACCGGCATGGGGGGCCGTAATAATTGTGCTTCTTGAGGGTTGCCAGCTCGAGCGTGAATGCACCGCCGTCGGCGAGGTCGCGGTAGGGACGAGAGTGGGGGCTGACGATGGTGACGTCGATGTCTTGAGGGGAGGGAGCGAAGAGTAGATCGTCAATGACCAGGTCGAGCTTTCGTTGTTCGGCCGGGCTTTTGTGGAGGTCAGCCGCCAGGGGTCGTTCACGCGAGACGGACAGGGCGATAGCAGGGTGGGTTAGGTGACGGAGGAGATGATCGCGTAGGCGGTTATGTTGTCTCACCGCGCCCACTGCGCCCTTGCAGACGAATACGTGGTGACCGGGAGCGTCCAGTATGGGGATGGGCTGGGCTGAACTTGTCGAGCACATCGGGCAGAGACGAGAGCCATCGAAGAAGGGATTACCGAGGCGGACATCAACCATAGTGCGCCAGACTTCAGCCTCGACGTAGAGGTCGTTGCTGGAGAGCGGTAGGGTGTAGAATTATAAAAACAAGTAACGCTTTTATTAGATGTTCCCTAAGCCGAGCAGGGTCACTCACGCATCAAGTGATGTGAGAGACAAAGCACGGCGAGATACGGCAGGGGCCGTCAGCTGGAGAACGAGGGAGGAGAGGGTAGTGACCAGGCGGTCGTATTCGACGGCAACGGTAGTGCCGCGTCTTGTGGAGAAGAAGGCGGCGATCTTCCCTAGCGCGTGCGGAGCAGAGGAGCCCAGTGCCCCGTGTGTGTCAAACCCGAGGGAGAAGAAGTCGGCGTGTATTGTTGCGCAAAGGTCTGTGTAGCGTGCCCTCTTCTGGGTCTCCACAGGGGAAGTGGCGCCGCTTGGGGTCTTGCGGGCGTGGGGGATGGCGGCAGCTGTGTACGGACTTGCGACAAAGACATCTATTGCGCAGGGACGAGGAGAGAATTTGTAGTTGTTGATTAAGATGTCCATCCTGGGACGGTCTTGGGGCGGGAGGTGGTTTTCCGCGGGGGAGGTGTACTCGAGGGTGGGGTTGCGCATTGCGGATGGGTGCCGAAGCAGGGAGAACAACTTGTTCCGTAGGTGGTTGTGACTCCGGAGAAATCCTTCCATAGTTGGGAAGTGAGTCGCATGTCTGCCAAGCGGGTCAAGGAGGGACGTGGAGCGAGCGTGGGAGCGCAGGCATCGAGGGCACCGGTCGAGGCCGCTGAAGACCGGATTGCCGAGGCGCAGTAGGACCATGTACGTCCAGATCTCGGGGAGACTTGACTGGAGCTGCGTGAGTCCGGGAGTGTGAGGAAAGGGGAGTTGGCAGACCGGGTTCTGCAGCTAAGATTCCTCGCTAGGCGTTGTGCTGCAGTGTCATATTGCTGGGGAAAGGTTAGGTAAGCTTGGAGGCGTTGCTCGTGAATGGCGGTGGTGATTGTTGCCTGGATGCCTTGCGGGGGCCCAACGTTCGAAGGCGGGCCAGCAGGGGCTTGAGTTGGAGGTGGTCGGGGAGGAGGGACTGGTCGAAGGAGCTGTGCGTTCTGCGGACGGCAGAGGTTAGGAGGTGGCGTCCGTCTTCCGGGAGTAGGTCGAGGATGATGTTGTAGGTACTGAGCATGGAGCATAGATGTGCAGCGACATAGATTGAGGATGTAAGTGTGAGCTCCAGGCCGCCCATCGTGAATGGAAGTGTTGCGCAGTGCCAAGAAGCCTGATGAAGGTCGCGATGAATCCTTTGGAAAGCCACTCGCAGTTCCTCATCAAACGCATTTGATAAAGAAAGGGTTAGGTGCGGCGGGGTTGTCCGAAGGGTGTACACGAGCTTGCATGCGCTTGCGCATTGGCGAAGAAGGTGGAAGGAAGTTTGGGGATCCCGGAGGGCTGGAAGGGCTGCCCAGATGTTCCGGGCGGACTGGAGGCTGTGTCGGAGGAGAGAAGAGCATCCGTGGTCAGTTCCGATCGGGGACCCGAGCACTGTAGTGGCCTCGGCAGTGACGATTTTGCAGGGGAGGCGGGGGAGGTTGTCCATTCCGAACCACCATGCTTCAGTCTTCTGAAAGTTAAAAAACATTCCGCGCTGCTTGCCTTCCCTCTCGCTTGTGTGCAGTAGCTCCGGGGCGTCACGGAAGGGAAGGATGATGTTGCCGTCGTCGGCATACCATGCGTGCATCGCGGCTGCGGGGAAAGATGTGTGCAGATGGCGGAGAAAAGGTTGGATGGCGAGTGCGTACAGGTGCATAGCGAGAGGGTCGCCTTGGTGTGTACCTGTGGCAGACTGCAGGACGAAGGGGCCGAAATGCAAATACGAGGCCCTCCCATAGGTTAGGTGAACGAACCCGGCCGCCTGTGGGACGTAGTCGATGACCGAGCGGAGAAAACAGGAGCGTAAATTCCGGAAATTCCATGTAATCATCCTGATCGGAAAGAGACTCCGTCAAGCTTAGTCGAGTGGCCAGGTCCCTGTCAATGCCTTCGTCACATTCCTCCGAGGCCGCAAAATTTGCTACATTCTGGCCATACAAGACGACAAGCTCCCAGTACGATACCTCTGCTGACGCGGGATCCCTGCCTTGGTATCCTCCAAAAGAAATACGAAATCGGATGTCGAGAATGGACTTGCCCTGCACTCTGGACTTCTGGATCTTGATTGTGTCGGGCCTATTCGAAAACGTGACAACCTTTCTTATACTAACCTTCGCGTGAAGTCTGTCAACGAAGAAATGCTCGGTGGTCCGGTACGATTGAGATGGGGAAGCACTTCCGGCACGAATGATTGGATTCTCACCGGGAAGAGGTTCGCCTGCAGTCTTTCGAGTTGCCTTAGCCATCAACTTCCGGCATGGCGCCCTTCCTCCCGTTGACTTCTTCGCGGTTTGGTTGGTCTTCGCCATCTTAATGGTCCACGGATGGATTTTCGGATGGATCCGAAGCCGTATAGACACTCACTCGTACTAACACGGGTGGAGCAGTCCCGAAGGCTTTAGCTGCCCTGAATCAACGTGTTTTCAGAGCGAGGACGGCATTGTGTGCAGAGGGAAGGCGTAATGGTTGATCTTGGCGGTTGAGAATGCTGGAGTAGGGTGAAGCGTTGGGCGACGGGGTATACTGTGGAGCTGGAACGTGAGGGTAGGGGGGGCAGTGAGTTCTCGAGTCACCCCAGGTTCTCGCTATATGGTGCGCCGAGCTTCCATCTGGGGCCGGGTTGGTGTTGGTTGCTCCGGAAGGGTCACCAAAAATCTGCCCTTTTTGACTACTTGTATGACGCTTTTTGTTCACAGTTTTCTATTTTGTCAGCTACTGTACTCTAGAGTTTTTTTAGTTATTTTCTACAGTATTTTATATATTTTTTTAATTATTGTCGGCCTCGCGGTGTGTGATTCTGGAACGGTAGGCTACACCCGCGATTGCCATATAAACAGTGTTGGCCGTTGGTGGAAGGGGGGAGGAGAGAAGGACACAACGACAGAACCTCCCCCTTCGTAGGGTCGCCAACACCAATTTTTAAAATTCCCCCTTTTCGACCCTATTATGTACCAGGCAATAATAGTGCTACCCTGGTAATAGAGAATGTAGTGGCTCTACTTGGTAATATACTGTATTGTCTATGCCTCGCCAGTGCCTCACCGTGCTTCGCCAGTGCCCCTGGCAGAAGCACTAGTCGCCAGTGCCTCTGGCCGAAGCACTAGTCACCAGTGCCTCTGGCAAGGCACTACTGTTGAATTTTATTGGATTAAGTATCACTATACAGTGCAGTACAGTACATTGCAGTGGCGAGCGCCCCTGATCACGCACTATACCGGAAACATACTGCACTGTATTGCAAACATACTGTACTATTATTATGCAATTACAAGTATACTCTCCGA
Organism: Kappaphycus alvarezii; assembly: GCA_002205965.3. Classification (NCBI taxonomy): domain Eukaryota; phylum Rhodophyta; class Florideophyceae; order Gigartinales; family Solieriaceae; genus Kappaphycus; species Kappaphycus alvarezii. The sequence goes on from NADL03000547.1 coordinate 184,362, forward strand.
AAAAAATAGGACCAGCATCCAAATTAGTAATTCTATGAAACCTATACGTTAATAAAGTAGTACGCTGCCATAAATGTGAAGTATGACTAATATAATAAACATTTTTATATGTACCGGGCTGAGAATAATGTGCATTTTCAACAAATTAGAATAAAAGAACAATAGGACCATCATTTCAGGCGAAAATATTACAGGAACAAAACATTCTTTTCACTATATTCTCACTTAAAAAGTTGGTAGTGAGTAATGTTAAAAAAAGTGTACATATAGTTTATTTATGTACTATTTACAGTCCTTTAGGATAACTAATTTGCCCTTACTACTATTTCTATCCTACGTAGTCTATATTTTCTCTATCCTATTGTACTGTTAGCGATTCCTGTTAGGACTTCTATAATGTAAGGGTCACTAGGACCGTCCGCAGGACTATCCGCTTGGGAATGTAGCTAGTAGTGAGTAGATGTGCTAGAGACAGTCGACGGCATCTACTGCCTATAAACGGCCTAGCGGCCTTGGGCACTGAAGTAAAAACCACAATCAACAATTTTATTCTCAACCTACCAACTGTTCTACACTAGCAAAAACGTCTAACGTTTTTTTCAGACTCGCCGCTAACGCCGCCCGTCCGCTTTTTCTACTCTAACCCTTTAATTTTCGTGACAATCCGGATTTACTGTTTTTTGGGGAATTTAAGAAGTAAGTCTATTCGCTATTCGACGGTGAAAATATACCTATTTGTCCTATTTCCCGTTGTTTCAAGCCACGTGTAAGCCGGTAAATACTGACACATACGTTTATTTTTGATTCTTTTGACACTATACAGTGGCCAATAAGGGCAACGATTCGCTCGCGGTGCCACGTCGGCAACCTGGCCTGACCGAATCAAGAACAAGATCGAAATTCCGATCGACTTTGTGTAAGCTTCCACTTTCTGCCAGCATCACCAAGAACCCGGCTGTAAGCACCCAAAATACCACCGTCACTCCTATTTCGCCAAGTGTCCCTGTCTCTTCGACTAATCAGAACCATCCACGTGGCATTCAAAAATCGCCGATCTAGACCAATCAAAGGTCACTTTCTGCAACCAATCAAATATCGACAGGTGTCCCTACAGATTCAGGTTCAAGTTCAGGCAGTCTAAGTGTGAATTCAGTTTCAGGGGGATTTCAGGTCTCAGATCTACCACGTGGCCACGTCGTCCCATTACAGTAATCGACCTTACAGATCGTCCTACGGCTGACAGTGTTTACAGACCTACTTCTAGGGCTCCGCTAAGCCTACGCCGCAAAGCTGACCGTCGATTGGCTGATCGCGCTGGGTTACTAAGGCTACTTTTACACGTGTGGCTGTAAAGAAGAGGACCTGCGAGCTCTGCAAGGTAACTTGCAACGGCTCTAAGACCTACTTTGATCATTTACAGAGCCGTAACCACAAGAATCGCTTACAGAACAAGAAAAATCCGCTGTACTGTCAGGAGTGCAAGCGCAGCTTCGAGAGCCATTCGCATTTACAGCGCCACAAGGCAGGGAAAATCATCTTAAGGTAGTTTGCAATTAGATTTAATTAGATCCAATCTGGATGTTCGATCTTGTTCTGAGTAAATTAAAAATTGAATTATCAAATTAATCGTGATTCTTGCTTTAAAATTAAAAAAAGGGAAATTGAAAAAAACACAAATTGAAAAAAAAACAAATTGAAAAATCAAAAAAGTGTACAGTGAAAGGAAAAGCAAAAAGCAAAATAATATTAGGCCATTCAAAACAAAAAAGAACATACAGTGCTACAAAAAAAAGAACTAAAAAGGGGCCAATTTTTCGAAGCATTAAATCACCATTAATTTATACTTGCAAACCGGTATATTGATATGGTTTTCGGTCAAGGTATTAGACAGACACAGAGTTGCAACAATCTTTGGTGGACTGCGTCAAAGGTTATGTTGAGGATAGTTCCCTCGCTGGTGATGAATTAAGGGCTCGGTTACTTGAGGACTTCCCTATCCCAATGCTTTTCTCGGGATAAATTCTGAGTAATCCTCCATTATCCGCAAGTTGATTTTGTTTCTCGCGGAACGCAATGTGCCAACTGTCCGCCATGAATCTGCTGTCCTTTCGAAGACTTTTGCGTCAACTATTTTTCGCAATGGTGACTTCAACAAAGCTTTAAACCAAATTGATGCATATTTCAACTCTCTGCTTTCACCAACCGGATCACCGATTAGACTCGCCCCAAACCCGATACGTTCCACTCCAATGTCCACCCAACCCCTGCATCATCTGAAGACAAGGTCTCACACTACATGTCTATGCGCTTCAGAGAAGAAAATAAGAAATTTTCTGGAAGCCTAGCCGAATGTTGGAACGAGTTCATAGCTGAGTACAAGTATGCTTGCCAAGATTACATGCTCAATGACGAAAAAAAGCTCAAGTATCTCCACCATATCCTTACAGGAAATGCGAAAAGATTCTACATAACGAATATTGAAGGTGTGTATGAGCATTATTCTCAGCTCTAAAAGCTCTGGAAAGTGAGTATAACTCAGTCTCAAGACAAAACAGAATTGCTGCATACCTGCGCAATATTAGTGTCAGTCAGTATATTTCTCCCACTTGCACTGTAAATATGCTATCGAGAAAGTACACTAGGAGATCTCTAAGCTGACTCCCCAAGCACCACCTCACTGCCGCTCAGAAAGGCACAAGGCACAAGATTGAGTATCTTCAGTCCGCCGTTATTGGATTCTTCTGGGCTCGCGATCCTTGCAGCAGAGCAAATTCGGGTGACTTAAGTTATCAATCATTCTACAGTCAGCTCATTTCTGCCGCTCAATTCGAGCAGGAGGAGAAAGTTGGACGAATGAGAGATCAGAGGAACCTACGTATGACATCAATCTCAGATGCAAGCCCTGCACTATGTAGCCGTCTTGCTGACACATTGTATACTGGACAACCTCAATACGGCCGTGATCCGCGTTCTACCAAAACAATCGTCACGATGGTAACTTACGAAAAAACGACGCTTGCAGCATGAGGAAGAACAAACCTCGTGATGATATAGTTTGTTGGGGTTGTGGTAAAAGGGCCATATTCTTTCTCAATGTCGCCAATCAATGGCTGAGAATGTTGCTCGGAAGGTTCAATATTATCAGAGAAACTCATTTAGGATCCGGCCAAGGCCACGAAACGTGTACTTTTCGAGCTCTGTCAGGAATTGGATCATGATGATCAATCAGTTGATGAAGAAATACTACCAGCTCAGGATTTTTCGGAGACATCAGTAGTGATGATGACATGGAAGAATCAGAAAATGGAAATTTGGACAATGATGACTCATTGTATGTTCCTGAACAGTTGTTTTCGCAAATTTCAGTTAGAGACCAACCGTTTTTAGATGAAAAGGAATTTAACTAGGGGTACTCAAACAAGCCGAAGTGCTCCTAAAGTAAGGCAAACTGTAAGGGAACGCGACAAGCCTCTCATCTACAACATGAAACTGGTCCCTCTTCCACGGAAGCAAAGAAAAATGGAGAATGATTACATAAAGATACATAAGATTTTAACTGTCAAAAGCAGCAAATTGCCAAAACACTCCAATTCAGAGAAATTACACGGAATGTGTCTCGACACTGGTGCCCAAAAATCTGTGATCGGAAAATCACAAGCAAAGGCATATTGTAACCTAGCTGGGATTAAGATAAAACGTAAGCACGTGAAAACTGTTTACAAGTTTGGTGATGGAATCTTATTAAGTATTGCGCAGATTCCAATTCGTATTCCAACGCCTGATGGCGCTTTTATCCCGCTACATGTCGATGTAGTTGATGCCAATATTCCATTTTTGATCGGATTAGAAGCTTTCGACAAATTTAGACTTGTTGCCGCCAACGTTGACAACCTACTTGTCTCCGAAAGACACGGATGGACTATGCCTATCATACGCAAACACGGTCATCTTTACGTTGTATGGGATTTTTCTGAGATACTGTTCACAAAGTCTCAATTAAAGCGGCTCCATTTACATTTCTTCCATCCGTCTGCCTCAAAGCTCTACAATTTGGTTACCAGAGCTAGACCAGAGGAAGAAACGCCTGAGACGCGAGATTTAATTTAGGAAATATCCAAACAATGCCGTACATGCCAGCACTTTGAACCGAAACCCAGATTATTCCAGGTTAGCACGCCCAATGGAATCATATTCAATCAATAGTTAGCTCTTGATATTATGTTTCTTGACAAAAACCCTGTACTTCATATCGTGGATACACAAACCCATTTCGGTATTGCTGTATTCTTACACAATCAAAGTACGGAATCTATTTGGAACTCTTTTCTTGAATGCTGGGCTACAATTTACACTGGATTCCCTGATTAAATGAAAGTGGACCAAGGCAGTCAATTCGTTTCCAAAACGTGGAAAATTTGGTAAAATCGAATGGAATCAAACTCAGTCTATCTGGAGTTGAAAGCCATAATTTTATTGGTTCCGGTGAACGTCACTATGATCCGTTACGCCGCATTTACCACAATATTCGCCATTCAGAGCCTGACGTTGAAATAGAACTCGCTCTACGTCTCGCTGTTAAGGCTATGACCGATACTATGAACCCAGAAGGACTGGTTCCATCGTTACTCGTCTTTGGGGTTTTGCCGAGGTTTCCGGCCATGAATAGCGAACTTCCAAATCAAATGGAACGAATGAGAGCGCTCCAAATGGCAAGAGCTGAGATGGAAACTATCACCTCAGAACTCAGACTCAGAACCGCTCTGAACTCGCAGCTTCCAAACACTGCTCAACATGAACTTAATGTTGGAAGTAAAGTTTTAGTCTATCGTGAGAAGTCCAAACCTAAGTGGACAGGACCTTACAAAATCACGAAAATTAATGACGGACAAGTCTTTATTGACAGAAATGGCGAGGAAGTGCAACACTAACGCTCTCAAGTAAAACCTTATTTCGAAGATGCATTTGAAACACTAGTCGAAGCTTTATATTCAACATTTTAAAGGGTATATTCTAAAAATCTCCAACTCATTGACGTCAATATCAATGAAGTTTTACACCCACGAGATCCCAGATCCAATTCTGCTGAGTTTCTGAAAGCGAAACAGAAAGAAATAGAAGGACTCGTTGAGAAAAATACCTGGAAAATCGTCGCTAAAGACGACATACCAAAGAATGCTAATATCCTCTCTGGAAGATTCGTTCTGTCAATCAAAAATAAGAATACTGACAAAGAGATGTATAAAGCACGGTTTGTAGTACAAGGTCATAGGTATAAAGAAATGAACTATCTCGTACATGACACTACGACTATACGCCAGCGTTCCACACCTTACTAGTTTCGATTGCTGCAATATTCGATTTCAGGATTTGGTCTCAAGACGTTAAACAGGCGTATTTACAGTCAGCACAAAGTCTGATGCGCAAAGTTTACCTTAGACCGACCAAGGACTTTGGATTACATGATAATCAGTTACTCGAGTTACTTAAACCTCTTCACGGATTATCTGATTCAGGAGATTACTGGAATCGCACCATGAACTCCCACCTGAAGAAAGATCCAGGTATGACGCCAACTGACGGGGATCTCGCACTCTTCTCCAAGCACACAGACGGAGAACTTCAGGGATTAGTTGGAACATATGTGGACGATTCTCTACTCTGTGGAAACAATGAATTCGTTAAATTGTCCCAAAAGACTCTTGATAAGTTTGAATCGACAGAGAGGGAGTTCGATGACACTGTATTTGCAGGTGTCAGAGTCAAGAGAACTGATTATGGATTTGAGTTAAGTCAGGAACAGTACGTTAAGAAGTTACGCATTCTGCCGATGGACGCTTTATTTTCTGAATTCAGATCTTTAAGGCATAGATTGGCTTGGTTAACACATACAAAGCGTGAAATATGTTGTGCCGTTAATATGGCCGCGCAAGTAACTGATACGAAATTCTCAGTGGAAGCAATCAAGCAGTTGAACAAAGTTGTAAAGCATGTGCAGAACAACCCTAGTTCTTCGCTTAGGTATTACAAGTTGGATGAAGATTCTCTAAAGTTGAAAGTATACTCTGACTCGTCATTCGCAAAAAACGACGACAACACTTCTCAACTTGGTTACATTGTCTTGCTCACTGACAAGGCCGGGACTTGTAATGTGCTGAGTTATTCTAGTCACAAGAGTCGCAGAGTAACTAGATCAGTACTAGGCGCCGAAGTCTACGTTTTGCTGATGCCTTCGATATTGGATACATGATCAAGAACGACCTTGAATCCTTGCTTGGAATCAAAATTCCACTCTCGATGTTTACAGACTTCCAAAGTTTATTTGATGTTATCACCAAGTGTTCCTAAACCTTGGAAAAACGCCTCATGATTGATATTAGTTCCGTAAGAGATGCATATGCAAAGGAGGAAATATTAAATGTTGGATTTGTACGGACTGCGGAGAATCCCGCTGATGCCTTCACGAAGATCGCAAAGTGCCAGGCACTAACTTACGTACTGACAACAAGTAAGTGTGATCTACCTGTTCAGCAATGGGTAATTCGTGACTAAGGATGGAGAAAACAATAGGTCAGGGCAAAGAGAGGGGGTGTTAAAATACAGTGTACATATAGTTTATTTATGTACTATTTACAGTCCTTTAGGATAACTAATTTGCCCTTACTACTATTTCTATCCTACGTAGTCTATATTTTCTCTATCCTATTGTACTGTTAGCGATGCCTGTTAGGACTTCTATAGTGTAAGGGTCACTAGGACCGTCCGCAGGACTATCCGCTTGGGAATGTAGCTAGTAGTGAGTAGATGTGCTAGAGAAAGTCGACGGCATCTACTGCCTATAAACGGCCTAGCGGCCTTGGGCACTGAAGTAAAAACCACAATCAACAATTTTATTCTCAACCTACCAACTGTTCTACACTAGCAAAAACGTCTAACGTTTTTTTCAGACTCGCCGCTAACGCCGCCCGTCCGCTTTTTCTACTCTAACCCTTGAATTTTCTCGACAAGTAAAGTTACCCTTGCGTTGAATCACTTCTATACAGTGATTAGGCATAGACTTAGAAAGGCCATTATCGACACTTCTATTGATACGATTCCAGCAATCATTAATGCACTCTTCCAAGTCAGCGACACATGTAAATTGGCGCTGATTTCGGTAAACTTCGCGGGCCAAATTCCCCCAAATGTTCTGTATAGAATTCAAATCGGGAGATTTTGCAGGCCACGGTAAAGTATAGACATCATTGCCTTCTAAACAATCCTTTGTTATAATATTTCTATGCGTGGCTGCATTATCCCGCTAAAAAATAGATGTATCACCAACGTATTTGTCAGCAAACGGAAAAGACCTTCTTCTAGAACGTTACAACACATTTTAGAATCCTGCTTCTCATTAATAAACACGATATTAGACATCACATAGTATAAAATAGCAGGCCAAAACATGGCAGATGATCTTCCTTGCCGATGTTTTGAAAAAACTTCCGGTTCTTTACGCAAATCGTACCAATATAAGGCAAATCTATCAGGGACATCTAAATTGAACTTCGTCTCATCACTAAATATAACAACCTTCTAACCTGAGATGCCCCGAGTAAAACGTTCCTTAGGTTAATCATAACGTGCTTTTTTATGCTCCACAGTCATGGAAGGAACAGTTTTTTCTTCTTTTAATCCAAATGTACGCTTTCAGATATCAGCTGCTGTATGCGGCGAACGGAAACGGATAAATTGAGATTGGTTTGTAGCTCTGCTGGAGTGTATTTTCCTGTAGATGCATGCCTGAATAAAGCTCGCAGTTGAGTGTTCGATATCTCCTTCGGTCTGCTGAGCTTTCTAAAACTTTTTTCACTCCTTGGGCTGCAATATAGTTGTGTACGGCTGTCATAGATTTTCCAATAAACTGTGCAATCTTTCGTTCTGGTTTCATTTGATGAAAAAGTGCCAAAACGCTTTCTTTATGGTTTTCAGTGAGAGCAGTAGATCTGTCCGTGGTTGAAGAGAGGTGGATGTTGGACAAGGGTGCGAATAGAGAGGGGGCTACTGATTATGTCGGGTGGTTTTTAGAGGATGGTGTTTTTATATTGTATCAATCTGCTGTTGGCATTTTAATGTCTTGGCCCTACTTTTATTTCGTGCGAAAAAATTTGTGACCAAGAACAAGGGGTAACTACATGCTACGAGGTGTCGACTAGTTTCCTTCTTTGGCGTGGTTTGAAATGTTATTGGTAGTACTAAAAGTCCTCAAGTTTTATTATAAGCTGCGCGAAGTAGTTTTTGTGATGCGGTATACGAGGTGCTTGGTCCTATCTTTTTTTTCGGGGAGTGTATATAGGACGGTCAACCTTTTCATTACTCGCAATAAACCAAACCAACCCTCAGTTGGATGGATTGGAACGATTTGAACTCTGAAGAAGTTAATGACATCAATGATGACATTGCTGACGCAGAGGGAGAGGAGGGATGTGAGAAGGAGAACGGTGACGAGTAAGCGTAGGGTCAAGTGGGATTGGATTTACCAGGGTTATTGCAGTACCCATGTCTTAGGCAATCTAAGCACTGACCCAATTTACTCTATTTACCCAAATCAACCAACCCATTCAAGTGAACCAACCAGCCGCAATGTGCAAGTTAGTATGTTCCAGAGAACCTCTGTTCTCATGGTATCTCCGTCCCTACGCAAGTTCGGCCTCTTCCCTGTTATGTCTAGTTCCACCCTGTTCCCCCCATCTACCAGTCACCCATTTTATACCTAGTTCCACCCTGTTCCCACCAATCTACCAGTTATCCGTTTCAGTATAAACCCCTTTTTATACCAACCCATTCAAGTAAACCAACCTTGTTCCCCCCAATCTACCAGTCATCCGTTTCAGTATAAACCCCTTTTTATACCAACCCATTCAAGTAAACCCATTTTAACCAAACTATTCAATTTTTATGCCCACAAACGATACATGAGCTCAACGGTTGGGAGTAAGATTCAAAATGGCCTTCATTCCTACACATATCGGCCATGCCCGGAGTGCGGCGACAGGTTCTCAACCCCTCCTCGGTAGACTCCGCTCAAACCCACGCAACTTCGCTCCACTCCTCGAGCACCGTCTGCATCTCGTGTACCGAACGAGGTTACACCCCCTGAGGCAGCTTCAGCCTGAGCCAATCCACCCGAACCACAGCCAATCCCGGATCCCACTCCTCCTCCGCCTTTGCCCACCACCGCTCCCTCATTGAGCGGCCCGGGGAGACAGCCGATTCCTCCCTTGCACACAATTTGCACTACTTACATCCCGCTAGCGCAACACATACCGCGACGTGAACGTCAGCGGATTTCAAGGGAGCTAGCTCTTGTCCTTAGAGAATGCGGGGACGCACCACGTGTTTCTTCTCAAGCTGTGGAGGCATTCACCAAGTTGTTCCTATTCCCGTCCGCGATCCTTGCCAATCCCAAGCCCTCCACCCTCTCAACACTCGTTCCGGGCACAGCATCAAATTCCTGTATTTTTTCTGAACGCATTCAACTGTGGCGTGATCGATAGTACGAAACTTTGATGCGAAGGGCAAACGCCCTGGCAACGTCCCGCCTTTTGCATAAGGCAACTGAAGAGGAGCAAGCGGAGATCAACAAATGGCGCGCTCTGAGGCTTGCAAAGGAGGGCGCTTACGGCAAGCCAGCGCGTGCGCTGGGATCTTTGGGGATCGCATGACCCTCCGCAGAGGTGGTTTCCATTCTTCGGGAGAAACACCCACAGCGCTCTCCGCCTACGGAGTCGTACCAACCCGCTTCCCCTGACTCGTTGCCGCCTTGCCCCCACTTCACTCCGGAACTTGTCCTCCGTTGCGTTCGGAGTTTTCCAAGGGGTAGCGCCGCAGGGGGATCCGGACTCCGCCCAAACCACCTCGTTGAGCTTTTACAGGTCCCACCAGTTGTCGATGGTGGACGAAGCTTGCTAGCTGCTCTAACTAGTGTGGTCAACTTGGTAGCCAACAGGAAGGGCCCCGGGGGCTATATCGGCATGGATCGCAGGTGCGCCGCTTACGGCACTTCTAAAACCGGACGGAGGAATCAGACCGATCGCCGTGGGCGAGAACTTACGTCGCTTGGTGGGAAGATGTGTGCTGACTCGCATTTCCGAAAAGGCTTCCGAATACTTTCAGCCACTACAGTTGGGAGTAGCAACGCCAGGAGGATCCGAGGCAGTTGTCCACGCTGTTCGGCGACTTCATGAGGAGCATGTCGAATTGGCAGAGTATGCACTGTTAACCGTTGACCTTCAAAACGCATTCAAACTGGTCATCCGAAGTGCGTTTTTGAAGGAGGTCGAGCAGAGGTTCCCGGAGCTCTTACCTTGGGTCAATTACACATATGCGGTAAACCGGGGTCATCTGTGGTGTGGGGATGATATGCTCCGGAGCGTGGTGGGCGTGCAGCAAAGGGATCCTCTGCGACCACTTTTATTCTCCCATATGCTGCAAAAGGTGAAGCGGGAACTAAAACCCCGCCTGGAAAATGTGGGCAACACCACAGGTAGCCCTTCTGTACTCCTTTAGCTGTGTTACTTGGACGATGGGTACATAGTGGGTACCCAAGAAGCCATTCGAACGGCACTAAAGTTTCTCTGGTCCGCGGAGGTGCGCAGTTTGGGTTTACACCTTCGCATGGACAAGTGTGCCGTCTGGTGGCCAACCGCCCCCCCTCACCTGTTCAGCAGTCCCTCCTATGTGACCTTCGCCAGAACTATGACGCCGGGACAACAGTGCTCCGCGCGCCCATCGGGTCGGACTTATTCATGGAGCGCGAATTCTCAAAGCACGTCGCTTCGCTACAGCCTCTCCTCAAATCACTGTTAATCCTGGAGGACACTCATGTGGCTCTCCACCTACTGCGGACCTGCTTTGGTGTGTGCCGGATCAACTACCTCTTACATTTAGTTCCTCCTCAGTCCACTCTGAAGGGAGCAACTGAATTCGACACAATTGTTGAAGACACGCGGTGGGGGGTGATGGGCGGGGTTCTGGATGCAGACATTTCCGGGAATTACAACTTCCTATTGCGCCCAAAGGGCGCCCGAAGGGCGCACCTCCTGGCATGCCCTGGTTGACCAGTGCCTTACCAGTACCCTACCAGTGGCACTATATTTTCCGCAATTTCAGTTACTGACAATTGCCAAAGTTGCCATTATATTGCCACTACCATGCAATTGCCTACCAGTACTGGCCATTACTTCGTACTAGTACTGTACTGTACTGTACATTAGACCTTTGACACAGTTGTTAGTGAAATGCGAGAATAATTAAAAGAATATTAAAAAAGACCATTTCAGTACCATAAAAGTAACTAGAAAAATACATTAAAACTACCAAACAACTGTCCTATTAGAGGTATATGCTACCTTATCAAAATAAACTAAAGTCGAGTTCACGTGTCGAGTCATAGGAAAATGAACAGAATTTTCAATGAAATTTCTAAAAACATTTAAAGCATTATTTACAGCCGTCAAGTTAATTTTAAGATATTGGGTTAATGAATGTTAAAGATCTATTGGCATGATTCTTTGATATTTACGGGGTATTACGCAACAACGGACACCTATTGGCGCACTCGAATAGAAGAGAAAACGGCGAGAGATCAGATCCAGGAAATATTTTGCATGCCGCGATTTGCACCAATGAAAACTGACGTAATATGAAGCCGTTAAATGCTACGTAACGAGCACAAGCATACTTGTTCATTTACCGATAAACGGCTAGAAACCAAATCGGCTAGTACTATTGTAGTTCTAGGCTAGAATCATCTAGCCTAGAACTACAGTAGTACTCTTAATTACCCTTAACGCCACATCCTTTCTATTGCATCTATCCCAAACAGCTCATTTACCATGTCACGAGGACGCTCCAAGAAGACCATTCGCAAGACGGTAAGACACTCAAAAATATCTAAGCCTCTCCCGCAAATGATATGAGACGTTCAATGCTTTTTTGAATCAGGGAAGACCGGGAGAAACATGGTGGCGCAGGGAACGGCCACGACCACACGCGTTTCCGAAATGACTCGCGCAGTTGACATGTCAAGCCGATTTCAACAAGTTTCCTACTGACTCTACAATCATTTGAGAAAAACTCCCCACACTACTTGATACTTTCATTTCCATCATAAGGCTACTTATTCGAGATTTGATTCTAAACGAAGAACGATTAACTTCAATTCATTTGTTGAACGAGAGTCTTTTAAATGGACAATTTAACTGTAGGGAGGATTTAATTGAAACTGATAGGCCAATTTGGACGTGGAGCCGGAGCTCGCGTCGACGGTTTATGAGGTCCTCAGCATTTACGTATGAAAAAAGAAGATCTCACTATGAGTATACCAAGGAACGTCACGATATTATCAATATGAGGGATGAATATCCGGAATGGATCAAGAGGTAACGATCAAAAGGATTTCGCATATTCTACCAAGACGAAACATGGGTCTTTAAAAACATGGCTGCGTCAAGAGTATGGCAGGGAAACGCTCTGAACGACTCGTATAATGTGGACTACAAAGTACCGTCAGGGCCGGAAGATAGGTCTATTTTGTCCCATCTGAGCTCATCTGAAACTGGACTTTTGTCTTGGTGATTACTATTGTTTACTGGACGAAAGCGGGAAGACCCAGACTTTCACTCTGGAATGAACTCTATTGCGTTTTGCGAATGACTTGAGCAAACTGTGTTTCCCAAACTGCAATCTGATGGGGCAAAGTGTGTGGTTGTGTAAGATAGAGCAAAGTATCATATGATTCTCATTGATGAAACGGGTCCCCTTTGGCTTCGGGAACAAGGGTTGAATAATTGAAACCGCTAAGCAATCGGAAGAAGTGCCAGAGGACTGGCTAATTGTTTGGTGGCGGAAGAAGACGAAGGACCAACTCTTGGCGCGCTTGATGACTGTTGCTACGACTCCTAAATATCAAGTGCAAGCCATTGCTGACAAATTTTCTGCCGATGGGTTTGAGATCAAGATCTTATTCCTTCCTGTTGAGCACCCAGATCTGAACCCTATTGAAATGGTTTGTGGAAGTGTCAAAAGGACGCTGTCGTGCGGTAATATGACGTTTAATTTGAAAGATGTTAAGCACACGACAAGGTTGGAAATGGATAACTGCACCCCGGAGTGTTTTCGACGTTACTGCTCCCATGCCATGCAGGAAGAGGAAAAGTACAGGAAAATAGTTTGCATTTTGGATGATGTTGGCAGTGAGAGTGACTCTGGTTTGGATGTTGATTATGAGCTTTCGGATGGAAGTAGTTCAGATTTATGAAGTCGTTGTATCCAATAAAAGAGGATTAAGTTTCAGCGAGATTTTCTCAAATATGTCTTGATAGGCGCTAATGGATCCGTTATGATAATCCAAAAAAGGTTGTGCAAGTTTGTGAAATTGCGCTAAGTCATCCCTTTTAACAGAAAAATAGATCATGTTTTCGGATTTGAACAAAAACTTGTGAAAAAAGCACGAACCTATGCGCTTTCACCTAAAAGTTGAACGAATTAATTTCGTTCAATAGTGTGGCAGATAAAAGTCATTTGTCGATGCTTAAACGTTGAATTTTGGTTATAATTTCAGGAGTTTTCAGATTACTCGACACTTGGACTCTACCTTAATAAAAATCTTATGCAGAACTGCACAGAAATAAAATCAATTTCGAATTTTGGCGGTCTTTTCAGATACAGGGCAATTCATCTGAAATACGTGCGTCTTCCTGTCATCGCGCATGGATAAAATTCCAGAACTCAAGTAAAATTGGACAACCAAAAAGGACGATCACACCACCACCACCACCAGAAAGATTCTCAATCCCCGTCTCTCCCACTTTCCCATCAACAGCGTACTCTTCCAAACTTGCCCCCCACAGTTACCGGCATAGTCTCGGCCTATTCACTGCTAACTCCAAATCCGCCGACATAACGCAAGAATAGGCCAAGCAATGCCGCATTCATCAATCATACTCAACAGCTCCCAGGCAACCGGGGTCTGGCACTTCTCGCCGAGGCCGCTTAAAAGCGCCGAGCAGAGTTTGATGCGTACGATACCACCAGAGACAAGCCGAACTCTGATTAAAATACTTCAAGTCTTTTTACAGCGCTGGGGGGTCACAGAACATCCTTGAAATGACCAATTTTACGGCCCAAGAATTTTTTATCTATATGGACTACTTTTTTCGGCTTTGTGTCGACAAACTACAATGTTGGGAGAGGTCTCCGATCGCAGTTCACTGGCAAGGACGTCCTATTTATGAAACTGCGTTGATGAAGCACGGAGGTGCATAGGACTTCGTTGGGAAGGCATTTGGCATACGTGGCCCAACATTCGAGCGTGCGGTTTCTTCTTTTATTTTTTGCTCTCGCAGGAAGTCTATTGATTTTGTGTCAGTGATATTTCCACGCACTGGACTGTTGAAAAGTTACGAAGGAGCAAAAGGCAGTTCAAAAACTACTAGTATCTGCTATACGCAACCGATGTTACGTCTCAGCACTGTAACCGCCCCAGTGGAAATATTGAAGAAAAATAGAAGTACTTTTCAGGTAAACACAAGTTGTATGGCTTGAAGGTAGAGGTTTCTGTCCTCTCTATTGGTATTGCGGTGGGTTGTACGAGACCGTACCCCGGCTCTGTTTCGGATATTGGCATCTTCCATCAGAATTTAGAGTGGCATGAAAATCAGCTTGAGAAAACTGAAAGCTAGATTTCTGAAACAGATGATGGAATTGGTGGCTCTGCTTTCGAAAAGTATTGGGCTGTTTTCGCGGAGAAGGGTTACCAGGGTGCAATGGAGTTCATTAGGGTGGTGCATCCCAAGAAAAAACCACGCGGTTGCGATTTGACCAGGGATGAGCTGAGTTTTAATAAGTCTGTATCAAGTGATCAGATTATTGTTGAGAATTTTTATGGCCGTTTGTCCGGCCTCTAGGGTGTTTTGTCGCACAATTATCGATGAAAAAAGAATTTTTACGGGGTTCTCTTTCGATTCTGTTTGGGTTTAACGAAGATGCATGTCGGGTGGCAGGCGTTACGAGCTGCAGATCAGATATTTTTTATTAAGGTTAAAAATCGCCAGGACAGGATTGGTGAGGAGACCACTTTGAAGCGCACCAGAGCACAGGGGAAATACCGCAACAAGCGGAGGAGGCGAATGGAAGTTCAGCTTCCGTCCCGTGCCACATAATCGCGCTTGACACCTACTATTGGCGACAGCACCAAATACAGATCTGTTTACCTGGCTAACACCTTCATGACAGAACTTGAAAGTGTATTGAGTTAGTTTTGCAATGAATTATGTGGCCTAGACGATGAAGGCTACAAAAATGGGACTTTCATGACCGAAATTATTGGCCCCAGCGATCTCAGGGCGTAAAGTTCTGAGATGAATGATGCAAAAAGGCAGAAATCAAATGCTTGCTTGAACGTGGGACTTTAAACGTAATTCTAAAAGAAAAACTTCCAAAAGATGGAAATGTACTTCCAGATCGATTTTTTTTGCTGTCAAGTCAACAGAAGATGGTAGAGTTAAACATAAGGCTTGATATATCATTTGGGGACACCGATAAAAGTTTCAAGATCTAATGGCCTACTCTATATCGACCCTGCAGTATCACTCTGCATGGCTCCTACTTATACTTGCATCCGCCTTTGACTTTGACATATGGACATCAGATGTTCGTCACGCCTTATCTGCAAGCAGCTGAGCCTTAAGATGGGACATTTTCAAAAAATCGGCCGTCCCAGAGTTTGAGCTGGACCCTTCACCATGTCTTAGGCCATTTAAGCCTCAGCCTCTCTATGGTTTCTCTGTATCGGGGGATCTGTGGCACGAGAAAATCGCTAAACTCCATCGCTACGATTTGGGAATGAAGGCGCTACGATCTGACCCGACTGTTTATGTCCTTATTGAACATTGAGTGTTGAAAGGCTTTTCAGGTGGATAAGTTGATGATTTAATTCGTGTGAGAGACAAATAATTCAAAAAATATCGAAAAGGACAAATGCCCGATTCGAAATGTCAGAGAACCAGATGCTTCCTTGCTCATTCACCGTTTTCCCTGTCGCGATCGATAAGGACGGTACTCTAATTCAAGATCAACACGAGTACCTCAGAAACTCGAGCAGCTACCCCCGACTGCAAGTTTTCACAATTCAGATCAATGCGTATAAAGATATCAAGGCTCGAGAATACGCGCCCAGACTGCTTATTTGAAATTGCTCAGCTGGCTCAAGTGACAGAGGACAGGTTTACACAGGCACCGAAACATAATCTGAAACGGGTTAACAAGGCGGTAGCATTCGCTGTTGACAATCGCCTTTATTTGCGGATCCAGAAGTTCGATAAGAATATATAGGGGTCATTGGATTCTTCGATGCGTCTTTTTCAAATAATGCAGATTATCTACCCAGTTGGGCCACATATGTTTTATTGGAGACGATATTGGACTAGTCGTCCCTATCTCATTCAAGTCATACAAAGCGAAGAGGTTAACTAGATCTGCTATGGCTGGAGAGGTTATTTCATGCAGTGACCTCTTTGATGTCGCTTCGGTTCTTTGGATAGAGCTTGGAGAACCGGTGGGAAGGTCGTTGGTGTAGGGAGAAGGAAGAAGTAAAACCACGGTTCGGTCACTTTCGTAAGCTGAGGTGCTCTGCCCAGCCCTTATCCTTAGCGTCAGTTCATGTCCTACCCATATACACCAACGGACTTCCCATCACCGCCAAGGACCTCCCCGCAAGACAGATTGTACTCTCGTGTGGTCCTTGCCAGCCTAGGAGTAGTTTTCAACGGCAATACTGATTGTACTTTACTCACTTACTGTAACAGTGGGTGCATGCAAAAATTTACAGATACCCAGGCCATTACATATCTAGAGCGCTCGTAAAGCGTTTCAGAAATTTCAACCATTTCAGAAACCCAAATAATGGCGCCACATGATCAACACGAATACCAGTAAGTCGAGAGTCTTTGGACTGTCTTAACAGTTGAACGGTAATAGCTACACCTCGCACCGCCATCATGTCTGCAGGCTCTAGTTCAAATGAACCAGAAACAGAACAAATGTCTTCATCTGCAGCTCATGAGCTTCAAAATGTAGACGACGTTCCACCAACAGATTCACTTCAGACCAAGCCTGTCGCCTGTAACAAATCTCCTGCAAAGGGTGTTAAGGGCCGTTTTGGCTCCCAAGACTACAGTAAAGTCGTTACTAAAAGCTTGCTGAATATTATGGAACGAGTTGAACCAATTGGCTCTAACATTTGGGCGTCCGTTGTAGAGCAGTTTGAACAGGTGAGCAAAAAAAATCTACGCCCACTACGAGATCAGACGTCGCTCAAGGCAAATTTTGATAAACTTTGAAAGGCGAAGAAACCAAGAGGTGATCTTAAATGTCCTCAGACGTCCGTCGCGGGAAACAAATAGCAGGAAATATACGTGCAACTGTTGCTGCGAAAATGCTTGAAGACGACTGCGATGACGGTTCGACACACAGAGAAGAGGACAGAAGTGCTGTATGTGGAGAAAACGGTGTTGATGCTCGTGAGAAACGTCGCGCAATTGGCCAAAGTGGGTCGAATGGAAAGAAGTAAAGTACAGAGATAGCGTTAATATCCATTGCGGAGATAATTTCAGAGTTTATAGGTGTTATTGAGAGCTTCTTGACGTCCGGAAATGATTCTGACAACCTGACTGGTAACCAAAAAAATGTTCACTATGACTGTTGTGAAGAGGAAGGTTGCTGCGCTGAAGGAGGAAATGACGAAGAGCATGAACGAGACAAGGGATATGAATGGAGGTATTAATTCTGCATTTGAGACGATATTCGGAACGCTCTCTGTCGGGGCTCTGTCAGCAAACGAACAGTAATGACATTTTTCGTGAAGTTTTTAGCGTCGCCGGGCTTCCTCTCGCGCGGGGCCTTGCCCTGCGGGGCAAAAAGCGCGTAAATGCTCGCTGGCGCTCGCATTCGTGCACTTTGATCCTCGGGCTTCGACCTAACTACGGAGAAGATGAAGGGTTATACGTCCTTCCAATACTGTTCCGGCCCATGGTCCTGGTTCGGTAGTTAAGTAAACGAACTGCGAGTTCGATTATTATTCCTCTTCGTTCTGCATCAGTTTTCAATGTAGACTTCAAGCAGCCAAAGGGACCTTTGATCGCACAAATTACACATTCCGCGCTTTGCTGCGCTGCAAAAAAAGATCCACCGCAGCAAGTTCTTCGGATTTGGATAAGTCAGCGATTTAGTTCAATTTCTTTGCGCGCAGTATCTTGCCATTTGTGCAAGAGGTATTACTAACAAACGCCTAGTCATCAAGAAGAGCATTTCCAGTAGTTTTAATTTCATCTGAAATTTTGACATGGATATCGCCGAAAAGAAACGTAGTCCTGCACCTTCAACCTTACTCGATCAGTTACTGCGAAAACGCCCTTAAAGAATGGGCCAAGCTTTCTGTTGTTTTCGAGGAGAGCAGCTGAGGCTTTTTGTTGTTCCACAGTAGGACAGACAACACGACATTTAAGTGCTTCAGGACATCTACTGGCTTTCAAAAGAATGATCAACGAGAATTCTAACCAAACAGAAAGTGTTGATGGTACGATGCCAAAAAAGGGCACATTTGATACGCAGTAGAACTTTTTTTTGAGGTAGTGCAACCCAAGAGCAAGAAGGTCGGTTAACATCAGGTTTGGTTTGCGCCCTTGAGTTGCGTTGTTTGGTGATACGGACTTTAAAGCACTTGTAGATTCTATATTTGTCAAATAATGGTAGAAAGTGGTTCAGGAACATGGTTTTTGTAAAGTTTTTTGTGATGATGAAATCGTTTTCTGCACCATTAAGCAGGAGACGCCACCAAAGCGTGTGTACAGCTGATTTTTTGGGATGTAACATACCTTTTCTTGTATGCTGCGCTACTGTATGAGTCCTACGACGGCGTATAGGCGTCAAGAAAGGCAAAGCGAAACAGCGTAGGCGGCGGCACACACAACCGCCGCAGCTTTCTTGAGTTTTGTGCGCTTTTTGCAGGTTGTTTACAAGATTTCTAGCTACTGCAACCTGGCAAGCATTCTGGAAACATGGAAGAGCCCTCGGAGGGCCGTTTCTGATGTTCAAATGTGAAGAAGTGCACTTCAAAATCTGAATTGCTTGGCGTTTGTTTATTGGCTTAGAACTGGTTGACTGTATAACTGTAAATTTCTGCATGCACCCACTGGGTGAGTATGAAATGCTTGTTTTCGAATTCACTCACTCTCTGCGGCCAAGCGGAACCTATATTCTCCTTTCTTTGGATTCCAGTAGCACTTTTGGCTTCTCATAGGGGCTACCAGTCGGGGTTTCTACGCGCATACAGTACCCGTACAATGTACAGTGGTTTTGTATACTGTACGGGCGATTCGGTGCAATAAGACTGCGATGATTATTTTACTCTCGACAAAACAAACCCGCGCCGCGCCCCCCACTCATTGTGAGCCACAGCCGCCACAAAAGAAATAATGGACTACAGCACTCATCCCCACACATAGGGCGTACTCTTTTCTTCTACATACACGTAAAACTATCTCCCAGACTACGTCGTGTACCCTCGTGTCAATTCACCACTAGAACACACCCATCGTCTCAAACAGGGTGGGGTAAGACGTGCCAGTGAATGGCTCAAGTACAAATGCATGAACTGGTACATTAGACTTGCAAATGTACTCAATTTTTTTAAAAAAGACAAGGGCAGTCCGTTCCATGTCCTTAAGAACATTTCATTCAAGAATTAACGGGAAGTACCGATTTCCTGTCCAGTCAGTGTGCAAAGAGGTGTAACGTACCAGTGATACATTACAGTACCACTGGAACGTTATCTAATGTACTACAATAATCAACATGTACATGTTACGGACAAAACAAGCTCAGATTGAGATTGAACAGAGCATCACTCCCCAAAAAACCTCCCTCCCAAGCACAGCATGAAAAATCAATCATACACGAATCAGACCGCAGAGAAGCTCACTCTGGTTGACAGCAACTACATCCAGACCGGAAACAAAACCCCTAGCACTGAGTCCATTCTTGCAAAAAGTACATGAAAATTTATCCCAAAACAAGCGGGAAGGGAAAAAAGCTGTACTTTTGGGTTTCTTCCAGAAAATAGACGAACACAAATACGTATGTATTCTTTGCAATCCAAGTTGAGAATCCAAAACGTCAGCGAGCAATCGTGAATTTAAGGGAATCATATCACTTAACCCGAACATAGGCGCCAATTCATGTCGAAGTCATTTAAAGGGCAACTACCATGCGTTACTTAAGAAATTCAGCGATCGCTAAGAAGCCGAAACGCGCCTTCGAAAAAACCAGAGAACAGTTCAAAAATATTTGGATACACATCAAAACTACAGCTATACTTCTGAAATCGCTCATCAAGTGGTCAATAATTTCAAGATTCTGGTCGCTAAGGCATAATTGCCGTTCTTGATCGTTGAGCATCCGGATTTTAGAAAATTTGTCCACTGCCTCAATCCTCGTGTTTCGATTCTGGATACGAAGAAATTCTTCATGAATCATATTACGAGTTTCACTGACGAAGTATTGAATGAAATAGTCATGCCTAAGTTGAAGTTCCTCGCTTCAGTTAGTATTTCATTCGATTTTTGGATGATTCGAGGATGTGAGGATATATTTGATTTGATTGCCCATGTTTTCGATGACGAATATCAGCAAAAACGTGTACATCTGGCTCTGATACAGTGCGATAGTGCAAAAGGATATTAATAGAGTGTCCTCTTGGTTGAGCAACTAGAGAATTTCAAAATTCGAGATAGAGTGTTTGCTTGTGTGAAAGATTGGTTATCTAACCTTAGAGCATGTAGAAACATCATTTGGACTGTAAAAGTTTTAAACATGCTTATATTAAAAGCTCCTTTAGAGGCCTGTATTTTGACCATAAAATATCTGGTGCATACAATTCTGCATTATCTACGAACGTGACAGAAGGGTTGTCCCTCCTTGGTTTTTCATTGGTGAGGTCTACGCTTCAGTAATGTATAACATAGACAAAAAAGTCTGCCAAGGGACGGAAGGAATGACTAGAAGCATTTAGTTCCTTCGGTATTAGTCCTCGGCTAATTACAACTCCTGTTCAGACAAGATTCATCAGTATTGTAGTTTTGTTTAGAATGATGCTGAAATACAAGGAGGTCGTCAAGAAGTGCTTTGGAGATCAGTAGGATCGAAACATTCGCAAACAAGTGCCTAGTCAACAGGTATGGGACATTTACCAATGCGTGGTTGAAACCTTGGAGCAGTTATTTTTCTCTTTTTTGGAGAGCCAGAAAAAAAAGTGGACGGAAAGCGATGCAGTTGGACATATATCAAAGGTATTTGTTATTTATCAAGAGAACTGCAGAACTGTGAAAACCGTTACTACTCACGATTATGACGCTCAGCTTGATATGTTGAAAGACAGGGTTTCATCAGTTGTCGCGAAAGCATTTTGTAATATACTTGATATTGAATCCCTTCGTCATGCACACCGATTCTTGCGGAATTCATCCGTACCGCGTTTCGCTTCAAGATTTCCTCGATCTCTTTGGAACTCACATTACGAACTATGTAATTCACTGCGTCAGTGACGAGGTCACGCTTGGGGACTCCTTCAAACTCGGTCTCACAGAATCTCAACCCGATCGGCGCATTTATGATGAGGTCCGAGACGGAGAATGTATCATCAGTACGGTTCGCTGGGACGACAAAACCAAAACTTGTCTCCTTACGGTAGAGTCTCCTTGGAGTGCGAAGGTCGACTCAGTGCTGTGTCTAGCGGTCATAAGTATTGCGGACTTCATCCCAGTTGTTGTTTCTAGTTGTTTTCGGTTCGTGTAAGGGAGCCATATGCTTCCTCCAGTCCTGTCTTGGCTTCCCCGCGCTCCGATGTGGTATTTCGTGACGACATCGACATATGAATTGGCTTCCCGATCTCAAACGCCCTCTGGCAGCTGGGTGCTCCTTCCATTAAAATAGAGTAGTTGAAGTACTATGAAAGTAACGATAGAAAGTTGAAGGCCGATGTCACAGGCAAGTATCGCATTAGAAGTTTGAGGGAAGCTCAAAAGCATGCCCCTCTACGTTTTTTAAATCTTCAACAACTCTGTAGTCTCAATCCGGGCTTCAAAGAGATTTTGAAGATTCCTAGTGGGGCTTACGTTGTGAAGATCCAGGGTTCCCGTGGAGTTCATAACTCTGTCACGATGAATACTGAGATCGGCTAGATATGGGACCCGTGCGAGCTTTTTGCTTTAAAACTCTCTCCACAAGCTCTCTGTGAATGTTTCGGTGATAAATCTTCAATTATATTCGGTCTAGAAGTCCAAAAGGTAGTGCTTGTGACTGCAGAAAAGCGAAGGAAGCGGCGTCCTGCTCGCAACTCCTTGTCCGTCCGTAAGCGCAAGCGGAGGATGAGGGGAGAAAAGGGAGGCAACAGCGCCGCTCCCTGGTTATTCCAGATTCAAGACTTCACCCAAAGCGTTTACGATGCCTCTCCATACTTCCTTTGTACTTATTCTTTTACAATAAATTATTCTTCGTCCTTGCTCTTCAACTCGCTCGATTTCTTGATTCTACTCCTTTTTTGGTTTCAATTATTGCTTTTTTTCAGATAAGTGAATGAGTATGTCTCGTCTTATATGGGACAATCTGGCGCGCATGAATTTTTTTCCTTGTAACGCGACCAATGGAGGACATTAAATCGTAGCGTGGGTGGTTCGCTTTAGTCATCCGGCACGGTCCGTAGAAATATGAATCGAAGGCCGACCACTTGCGCCCCTTACTGAAGGCCGCAACGTGCGCCACAACACTTCATCTCTAACTCCGAACTCCCTGAGGTTTTCCTTGGCCTTAAGGGGTTTACTAGATTTCTCCACCCCAGCAGCTAGCGTTCCGGAATCGGCTAAGGTCTCGAAAAGCCGGTTATGGGCACCTGAGTTACTGCGAAATGATAGCAAATCACTGACCATCATCCTCAGATTAATCCTAAACATCAGTCGGAAAGGGGATTGAGCGTCGCTTCGATCCCGTCTTGTAACGATTGTGCCCCCAAATCCACTAAGACATTACTGACAGTATCCCGCCATTAACCGTTACCAAGACAATCACATAACGCCATTGTGGCGATCTCGCGTGGTTCTCGAAACTTTTCCCACCTCACCAATCAGCAATTACTTTATGTCTTCTTGCCAATTGGACCAATAGAACTTTGCTATGATGTTTTCTGTTGTCAATCTCCCTGATAGTTTCTACGTGAACCTTCACACCCTTTTAGTTTCATGCCTTTAGGGCCGTTCTTCTAGAACACCTCTGAATTTAGCATTGCTTATCTACAATTTATCATAGCCGTCGTTGAGTAATTCTTCCATATAAACCCTGGTCTCAAGCTCCGGCCTGTTTACCGGAAGCATCAACCAACAGTTCAACCATCGATTACCTTGTGTGCGCCCAAACCCCCACATCTGGTAGCATCGCCAAAAGGTTTGTCAGTACTGCGAGTTCTTCCAATACGACAGTAAGTTAAAATCTCTATTCGATTTGACGTTCTGTTCGATTGCAAGCAGAGACTAACCTTTTGTTTTTTACTCTGATTCTTTTGAATAACGCTCAGTGCCGAAAAACAAGACTTTCAGGGACCGCTTCTCGTCGCCGGACGAGTACAACACAGAAAACTTACAATCGTTCTTCGCCGAAAATTGTCAGGAGCTGACGAAGATCGAGTTTGGAGTTGAGCCAAGAACACCCACCAGAATCGTAATGGAGGAACCAAGGACACCAAGACCCTCCGCCTTCCGCCTTCCCGCTGCTTTATCGCCACTCGCTCTACCGCCGATTCCAAGAAGGCCCGCAGTCCCTCGCTCCAAGCCCTTGAAGCCTAAGAAGACCCTTCCTATTCTTCCTGACGCGGCTTAGATCTTCATCCAGAGAACCGCCAACCACCGTATTCGTAAGAATACACGAAAGCCTCGACTGACCAAGGACCCTCGATCGTCGCCCTTCCACTGCCGTCACTGCGAAGTCACCTGCACAGATCGGGTGCAGTATCACGAGCACCTTCGATCCCGCAAGCACCAGCACAGCGCCGATAAGACAAGGCACGTCTCCAATATTTGCAAGATAGAAGTTCCGAGCAAGGCAGACCTTGAGCGACACCGTCTTGGCCGCCGTCATCGAGAGACTGCCCGTCAGTAGTTAAAATTTGAATAAATTTAGGGAAGAGAAGCAAGAAACACTTCAAAAGTTGCTTTCTCAACCGACTTCGTTTGTGCTGTGTTCAACCTCCCGCCTTGGCTACCTTAAGAGCTCGCTTTCCCCAGTTCCTTGCAGTAGGACTTGTAAGTCCGTATCGCCGCCAGGTTCTAGACAGGAAAACAACCGTTCGGTAAAGCATCGGAAGGAGGGCTACTATGGCACACCCAACGTGACTGGCGTCAAACCCTTACATCAGAGAAAATCAACTTTCCCAAGTTATCGACTGGGATTCGAACTCGAGACCTCTCACTGGTGTTTTTCTGGTCTAGCCAACTCGGCCACAGTGCAGACCGATTCTTGCTGTGCAAATTGGAAAAATTTAATTCAAAGGAAAAAACCAACCGCCCACGTGCTCGCGCCGCGGGCCTGGACTGCCAATACGAAGTCCCGCTCCTTGTCCCGGGAACGAATATCCGTCCTGCGGACATTCTCATACAACCCCCCCCCCTGCCCACTGGTCAACAGGTCCGCCCCATAGCCTGCGACCTAACCATTGTCTCGCCGTTCAAACAAGGTGTGCGCACAAGGGCCACCCAAATGGCCGGCGGCGCCGCCGACATTGCCCATCGAGACAAAGTCACAGACCTGGAGCGCAAACTGGTACGCCGCATCCCGCCCCCTTCGCACAACACCCTCCAGGAACCGAACTTCAAGTTTCAGCCCCTGGCTTTCGACTCCTTGGGTGCCCCATCCCCCGCCTCTATCCTGTTCATCGAAGACTTCATCCCGCGCATCGCAGAGAAGTTCAACACAACCACAGCAGTGATCCGCAGACGAATTTTCAGCGCATTAGTTGCACACTGTGGTCTTCTATTGCAATGGCGATTCTATCGCGAGCCCCACTGCACGTGCCTGACGTGGAACATCCGGTTAGTTCTTAGCCGTATAGTCAGTCCTGCAGTGTACACGATAGATACTCAATGAAGTAAAGTTTCTTCTTCGACCTATCAACCAATAGGAAAAGACCGTGGAAACTCCTGAAATTACAGTAGAGGCTCTCGCTCAATCTGTAAGCGAACTTCAAAGTCAGATGACAGAAGCCCATAATCAGATCTGCGCGCAGCAGAATCAGCTCAATAATGCTGCTCAAAAGGTAGGAGCCCTCGAGAATGAACTGAACTATCTCTCGTCAGGATCAATACTGGTACCTCTAGTAGTCAAAATGAGAACAAGGAAGCCTCTAAGAAGAACAAACCGGGATCTTTCGGTGGGAAAGGGTCCGTTGAAAGCTGGTGCGTGTAGATGGAGAATTACTTGGGTGAAGCAGATGGGCAAGCTACTATGAACATTGCTCTGAGCCATCTCTCGGTAAATGCTCATGATCTGTGGATGGTCTATTCAAATAGTGCGGCGGGGAAGGAAATTCAAACATGGAAGGAATTGAAGGCTGCTCTCCTCAATCGTTTTGAGACGATAAACAAAGAAAAAATCACCCGAGACAAACTGGCTCGCTGGAAACAAGTCAAGGACGTTCCAACATTTAATGATGATTTTAACAAAATCTTATTGGACATCCCAGACATTTGAGTAAAAGATCAAATAGATCGATATTTACGCGGCCTGAAACCATACATTTGGAAAACCTTATGCACGAAAGAATACACCAAGCTTTCCGATCTTAGGGGAGATGCAGAAAGAATGGAAGCGGCGTATAGGCGTTCAGAACCCCTGAGAAATACCAAGTCTGGTGAAAAACTGCTGAATGGAAGTTCATCTGCCGGAAATAATGGCCCTGTACCAATGGAAATTGGAAACGTGGAAGTAAAGTCTGGTGTCGAGTCATCACATGTGAATCTACAGAAGCTTAATAAGGAAGAGCGAGACAAATGAATGCGTGAAGTACTATGCCTAAGATGCAGACAGAAAGGACACATAGCAAAGAACTGCCCAAAAGCCCGGAAGAACTGAACGACGGTCCTCATTCAGTTCGAGATCAAGGAAATCTCATTCTTTCAACGGTAAGATCCAAACAACCAGTTAGGGCCACACCGACCCCAACCTTCCAACGCTACCACCGCGGACTTCTTATTGTTAAAGGAGTAATTTCCAACGGACCAGCTAAAATCCTCATTGACCCCGGCGGTGAGGTTAATTTCCTCAGCAAATCATTTTGCGATCACCATAAGATTAAAACCGAAGAATCAGAAGAACTTGCCGAAATGGAGAATGGTGTTGATCAAAAACTAATGGAAACACCGCATCCTGTTATCTTCCAGATAAGAAAATACACTGAACCACTGTACTTCGCCATAAGCCCCCTGAAGAGGTATGATGCAATCCTTGGGAAAGAATGGTGTGGATCCCATAAAGCGATTATCGACACCGCCGAAAATCAAGTTTCATTCAATTATAAGGATGAAAATTACGTTATTGCTGCCAATGAAAGGCTATTGAATTCTTTCGTTTCCGCAAATTCAATACTCACTGATTTAGAAAAAAATTATGGGACATATGCAGTACTTGTGAGACCCCTAAGTTCAAAGTCCTATTCTAAGGAAA
Organism: Kappaphycus alvarezii; assembly: GCA_002205965.3. NCBI lineage: Eukaryota > Rhodophyta > Florideophyceae > Gigartinales > Solieriaceae > Kappaphycus > Kappaphycus alvarezii. The sequence continues at coordinate 211,161 of NADL03000547.1, forward strand.
CCTATTACGGAGAGATTCAATACATACTTACCCAGTATGAGGATGTATTCCCAAACAGACTTCCAAAAGGCCTCCCCCGAAGAGGAAGTATGATTTCAAGATTTAATTAGAAAAAGAAGCAAAACCCCAGAAAAAGGGTCTCTACTGTCTTTCGGACAAAGAAATGGGGGAACTTCGCACGCAGCTAGATGAGCCTCTGGAGAGTGATTTCATTAGACCAAGCAAGAGCCCGTGGGGAGCCCCAATTCTCTTCGTGACAAAGAAGGACAGCTCATTGCGGATGTGTGTGGATTACAGAGCACTCAATCGGCTTACTGTAAAGAACAGTTATCCACTGCCACGCATAGAAGATATATTTGATCAGCTCAAAGGATCAAAGTACTTCTCCAAAATAGACCTGAGGTCAGGCTATCATCAGATCAGACTGGATGAATCTTCAATACCCCTCACGGCATTTAGAACTCGATATGGACATTTCGAATTTCTGGTATTGCCATTTGGATTGACAAATGCCCCAGCGACTTTCATGGGCCTTATGAACGACTTATTTAAAGATGTACTTGACGTTTTTGTTATCGTATATCTGGATGACATTCTTATATTTAGTAAGACATGGGAAGAACATTTGAAACACATCGCTGAAGTATTGGAGATCCTTAGAAGGGAAAAGGTATTCGCGAAATTGTCAAAGTGTGTCTTTGGTGTCAAAGAAGTGGAGTATCTTGGGCATATCATATGCCAGGAAGGAATTTCTGTGGATCCCAACAAAATTAAAGCCGTTATGGAATGGCCGACGCCTCGGAACAAACAACATATTTAGTCATTCTTAGGGTTTGTAAATTATTGTAGACGGTTCATTAAGGGTTGTTCCTTAATTTTGAAACCACTTACCGAGTCGACAAAGAACGTTTGTTTTCATTGGACAGAAACTTAAGAAAAATCATTTCAAACCTTGAAAAAAATATTGTGCAACGCTCCAGTCCTTCGAAATTTCGAGTCAAGTCTACCGATCTATGTTACTACAGATGCTTCCAAATACGCAATTGGTGCTGTATTGGAACAAGGAACCGCGAAGGACAAAAGACCAGTCGCTTTCGCATCCAGAACTTTAAATGATGCCGAACGGAATTATGCAGCCCACGAAAGAGAGCTATTGGCCATTGGGGACTGCCTAAAGTGGTGGAAAGCATACTTGTATGGGAATTTTTTCACTGTTCATTCTGACCAATCCCCATTGAGATACCTCGAGACACAAGATAATCTGTCACAGAGACAGGTTAGATGGTTGGAAAGATTAGTTGACTTTGATTTCAAGATTATACCCATCTCCGGGAAATCAAATATAGGTGCCGATTCCCTCTCAAGACAACCCCATAATGTACCCTCACCCCATCATCGAAACAAAGGGCTACTCGAAAAAGTAATAATGAAGACATGTTCGGAATCAAACAATATTTCTGTTCCGTTTTTTGAATCATCCGATCTTGAAGAGCTTGTAAAAGACTACCATCGAGATGAAAGCTTCAAAGACGAGTACAAAGATCCGAAAGCACCTTTCGAAAGAAATGGATCGCTTTTGTTAAGACAAGGAAAAATTTGCATACCAGAAGGAGCGTTTAAAGTCAAGTTGTTGCATGACTACCATTCGACTCCAAATTTTGGACTCTTGGGAATATCCAAAACAATCAATAGAATATCACCGAAGTTTACTGGAAAAACTTACGTGCTGATGTCCTTTGGTACCTTCGTTCTTGTCACTGCCAAACGGACAAACCATTTAACCAGAAACCTGCAGGTCTTTTACAACCTCTTGATCCACCGAAAACCAAATGGACTCACATAACGAGGGACTTTATTACACCACTTCCAAGGTCAAAGGAAAGAAACAATGGCATCTTAACTGTCGTTGACAGATTATCAAAGATGATCAGAATTATACAAACCAAGCCTAAAATAGATGCTCCTTCAACTGCCAAGCTGTTCAAGGACCACATATACAGAAACCAAGGAATTCCGACGAATATCATTTGTGATAGGGATTCTATTTTTATGAGCAAATTTGGAAGAGTCTGTTCCACCTTCTGGGTACCAAGATATCCCCTTCTTCAGCGTATCACCCACAAACAGATGGACAATCTGAGATTATAAACAGAAAGATCGAAGAAATGATTCGTTCTTTTGTTAGCTTCGACAAGTTGGATTGGGACAAATACTTGGTAGACTTCGAAGTTGCTTACAACTCATCCATTAATGCTACTACAACATTCTCTCCGTTCTTCCTCAATTATGGAGTACACCCTAAAACTGTCCCTTTGGATATACTCTCCGCAGACAACCCTGCCGCAACACAGTTCCTGAAAAACATGCAAGGATCACTGAAAAAAGCCCAAGAACAAATCAAAAAATCAAATGAATCCACTGCCTTGTATGTCAATAGAAGTAGAAGACCCTCTTCGTATAAAGTTGGTGACAATGTCTGGTTGTCCACAAGAAACCTAGCTTTTGAAGATGGTGCAGGATCTCGAAAACTAAACCCGAAGTATTGTGGGCCATTCGAAATATCTGAGGACTTAAACGGAGTTACGTACCGTTTAATTCTTTCCAAACCAATGATCGATAGAGGAATTCACAATGCTTTCCATGCTAGTCTCCTTAAGCCGTACTTTGAAGATGAGTTTGATCAAAAAACTCCGCCGCCACCACCTATACAAGTTAAGAACGGACAAGAAGAATACGAGGTCGAAACCATTCTCACTCACAAGAGACAACACGGAAAAACCAAATATCTCATTAAATGGAAAGGATATGCAGACCACGAGAACTCATGGCTATCAAAGAAGGATCTCAAAAATTGTGAAGATCTGCTACACAGATACAAGAATCGGGGCAATTCTTCTTCGTAGGGGGTAGTGATGTAACGATTGTGCCCCCAAATCAATTAAGACATTACTGACAGTATCCCGACAGTAACCGTTACCAAGATTTACACTGTACCAAGAACATCAGTGCAACTCGTGCACTGTACCCAGACAACGGTGTAAAACACAAGACCCGTACCACCCCGTGCCGAACCAATCACATAACGCCATTGTGACGATCTCGCGTGGTTCTCGAAACTTCTCCCACCTCACTAATCAGCAATTACGTTATGTCTTCTTTCCATTTGGACCAATGGAACTTTGCTATGATGTTTTCTGCTGTCAATCTCCCTGATAGTTTCTACGTGAACCTTCACACCCTTTTAGTTTCATGCCTTTAGGGCCCTTCTTCTAGAACACCTCTCAATTTAGCATTGCTTGCCTACAATCTACCATTGCCGTCGTTGAGTACTATTTCTATATAAAACCTGTTCTGAAGCTCCGGCCTGTTTACCGGAAGCATCAACCAACAGTTCAACCATCGATTACCTTGTGTGCGCCCAAACCCCCACACGTCTGCACTAATCATATAGGAGTTTAGGGAGGGCTTCTGCCCAATCTCCCCCACTGCATGACATTTTGAGCGCGTGCTTGATAGTTCCCGCCATCCGCTCCGCGCGACCGTTCTCCATCAGCGCGTAAGCAAGTACCGTCTTTCACTCGACGAACTTCTCTTTCGTGTACTCATATACCGATCACGCCATAAACTCAGTTGATTTATCCGAGGTGAGCCTCTTTGGCGGTCCAAACGTTGATATTATCCCTTCCCTGATGAATCTTATCACCGTATCGGCAGTAGAATATTTCGCGGCCCAAGCCATGGGCAACCCAGTAATATGTTCCACGTAAATCAGAATAAATCTTTTTCCAGTATTCGAAGGCTTGTATAGACCAGCGAAGTCCATTTAGATGGTCTCAAAGAGTCCAGTGATGGGAGCTCTCAGACTCGAGTGATACGTCTGGAACCTTCTCGCAAGTTGAAATCTATAAGAACCGTGTACGTACCCGGTGACGTCAAGGTACACTCTAGGCCACCACAATTGGTCTCTTAAGAAATTTATTGACGAATTGACGTCCCAGTGGCCAATATCATCGTGAAAAGTCGCCATTATCTTCGAACGTTGACCAATTGGAAGAAAACCACAGATTCAGTCCTTCTTGCGACGAAAAAAAGTGTCTTTCCAGAGCATGAAACGCTTTGCACTGTTTCTGACTGCGACCTTATTCTTCGTATCCGAATTTGGAACTCGTTCTTCGGCTAGGGACCATCATGTGTCTAGCAGGTGCGGTTCCAAGCCATCAAACTTTGGGTGTGCCCAATCCACTGTTGCTACCAATCCTTCTGTTATGTTCTCGTTGTTTCTTCTTTCCGATTCCTTGTAAGTTCTTCGCGAAATAGAATCGGCCGCTCCATTCTCCGGCCCCGAAGATTCTTCATCTCGAAGTCGTATTCCACCATCAAGGTCATTCACTTTGCCAATTGACCGTGAACATCTTTCTTTTTGAACGCAGTTTGAAGGGATTGGTGATCAGTATAGAAGACAACATTCTTATCAAACAGAAGGTACAATCGGAACTTCTTAAGAGCGAAGGCCACCGCAAGTCCTTCTCGTTCAATTGTGGAGTAGCGGCGCTCCTTGTCCTTCATCGCTCGAGAAGCGAACTGAATTTACTTTACAGTCCCCTTTCTTCTGCGATAGTACCAATCCAAAATCCCTTAAAACCCCTAAAACCCCTATATGACCGATAAAGTTCACTTCTGATAGCGCAAAGCTGCACTTGGTTACCTTCAGATTCAACTTCGTTTCTTGAATACTCCTGAAAACCTCTTTGCTATGAGTTATGTGTTCCTCAACGTCTTCGAGAAAATTACAACTTCGTTCACGGAGCAAACGGTAACCCGCGAAGGACCCAGTCCATCGTCCTCTAAAACGTCCCTGGAGCGTTCATGAGTCCAAATGGCATCACCTCGATTTTATTTGTTCTATACTGAGATAATAAAAAAGTCATCTTTTCCTTGCACAGCTCGGACATTCTAACTTGCCAGCATCCTATGTAAAGGTCCAACCTCGTGAAGAACTCTGTGGCAGAGAGTTCGTCGAATATTTTTCTATTTTCGGTAGCGGTAAGCAGTCTGGCTTCATCAACCTGTTCAACTCACAGTAGTTGACACAGAACCAGGACCTTCCGTCTTTCTGCATAGCTATCACTACCGAAAAGGACCAGGCAGACCTTTACGGCGTAATGATTTCAGCTTCCAATAATTAATTCACTTCTTTCCTTACTAGTTCAGTATGCCTTTGCGGCATTCGACAGGCTTTCTAATGTATCGAAGCCTCGTCTGTGAACTACAACGAATGTATCACCGGCACCTGAGCAGGCATCAGATCGTGAATGTCCCATTCGATGACATCCGTATCCTTGAGAGCATTCGCCAGCCCCTTCTGGTTCTTCTCTTCTAGGCGGTCCAACTTTGAGGCCGCTAAAGCCGAGCGATTCACCTCCACTTTTACCTCTCTCTTAACTTCACTCTTCGCGGAGCGAAGTAGATTAGTTTCGTACGGTTCCTTGTTAAAGATGGCTAAGACCAGGTCTTGTTGGGTATCCGATCCGCTATCGTTTTCACTGGAGGGCGGCAAGGGTTGGAGAGTTTCCTCATTGTCCGAACCTTTGAGAGACTTAAAGTCCTCACTGTTCGTCTGAGCCCTATTTATTCTGGACAAATGATTGAAGATTGGTAACAAAACCTCTTCTTCTCCTATATCCAAAACGACGGGCTGGGGTGCATAATAGATGCGCGTCTGGAGGGCTTCCAGAGTCTGATTTCCAACATTAACGTCGAACGGGGCATTGCTGACCACCAGGAACTCTTGGCGCACGACCATTGACCCGTAAGACACCGGCAATCCTCTGAGACAATAAGAACCCCAGCAATAGTTACGTCTGCTACCATCACCCGAGGATCTATCTCCGTCGGGATGGGTAACAGCTTTTGGCAGAGGTCCCAAGAGATCAGGTTGGGAACTGCACCCGTGTCCAGAAGTGCATGAGTCTTTGATACATACAACCACACGGCTACTACCTTGAGTCAGCATGGAAACCATAAATAGTTAACGATCGATTTCTATGTAACCGGCAGCCTCTTGTGTAAAAGTTTCCTTAATATATTCTGGCCTCCTCGGCATCCCCGCGCAATATTTGTCCGAATTTCACCCGCGTGGTAGCGAGAGCCAGTTCACCGACCACGTTATACTCCCCTATCTGATCCTTGAGTCCAACGGAGTTCTTCTTCTACTTGCTGTTTCCTATTTTATTCTTCTTCCTTGGGACATGGACAATCATGGGCGGACGATTAACAGGGGCATCGTTCTTGATGGCATCAAGATACATGAAGTTTTCTCTCCTCTGATTCGGGAGTTCCTGCCTGTCAGCTTTTCTCTTGGTGGCAGAAAAAACGTACCATTTGCGATATTCCTGAGCAACAGCGACCTTTTCATCATCCCTCGGCTTCTTCATTTGCAACTATTCTCCAGAGATAGACCGTTTCCTTGCAACTACTTCTCGCTGATTATCACCAAGAGAAATATTGGACCAGCATGTTCCCTCCGAATGGCTTCTTCTCCGCAAATCGTGCAAAGTGTATCTCTATGCGGGATATGCGGGCAACAGCTGGTCCCATGGCCTTTCTGGTTGCAATAGCTGCAAAAATACTCTGCATCCGTCTTCACTGGCGTCTTCTTTCGGTCGAGTTTTTTCCTCACGATCAAAAACAGTTTAGCGAATTTTTCGGCCAACTTATCCACCCTGTTTTCTTGGTGCTGAGAACTACGAGCATCGGGCCGTTGGAAAATCTTCTACGGCGTTCCACTCGATAATTTACGTTGACTTTCTTCTCTGTAGAATGTCTTTTACCAACTTTTGAAGTCCGTGATTCCCTTCTTGAGCCCCTTGTAGTCCGTAGAGGCTCTAAAAATCACAAAATGCGTCATTTATTGATTTTATGGCAGTACAGACCGAACGAGGCTGTATCATTTAATCCATGCTAGGTAGCCCGATAAGTCCTTCGGGCCCAACCTATCGTTAATGGTCTTCTGCAGTTCTTTTTCCGGCTTTGGGGTTTCCCCAAACTCCTAGATGAGCTTATCATTTACGGTCATATAGTCCTTCGCCCGCTCAGTCAACGCTACATCGCGCGCAAAAGCCTCGTATTAACGCTCAAACGATGCGCCATCAAGGTTGAAGAGGAGCCCGCCTTTATATTTTCTTTCGCGCATAACTACGCTCTCGTACGCGAAAAGGAATCGAGCGATGTCAAATATAGGGTACATTTGAAGAAAAGGTGTGGTTTCGTGGTAATAATTTGACCTTGGAGGCGGTACTATGACATGCTTGTTTTCTGTTAAAATCTCTTTGTGCGGCGAAGCGAAACTTATCCTCTCCATTCCTTGGATTCCAGCAGCCCTTTCTGCTTCTTATAGGGGAATCTAGCCCAGGGTCTCTATGCACGTACAGTAACCGTACAGTGTGCAGTACCACGGTACACTGTACGGGTCCTCTTCCCGCTTGTACAGTTTGTGGGCTGTGCGAGCTCACCTCTGGATCTGGGGAGGTACTGTACTGTATCTCCCCAATTGATGTAGGTTTTGGCACTGTATACCGATTAACAGGCACAGTAATGTATTTATATACGTACCCACCGATACAGTACAGTACATAAGTACTGCATCGTAACAGGGGGTACGCGAAAAAGAGAGGATAATAGCTTAGGCCTGGCCGAGGTACTAGAGGAAAGAATAAAGGAAACTTTGAAGCATTTCATGGTAGCACATCCAAGGTTTGACGACGAAATGACAGACACCAACGCCTCTCATCTCTTTTTTGATGATTGGCTTCTTCCGATATTGCTTATTTATGTTTTGCGTCCGAAAAAGTCGTTAGGCACAAAAAGAAGGGCAGCGAGAAGATCCTCCAGATTATGTGCCATCTGGAGGGGGCTGTTTTCGACTTCTACAAGTTGTTTGCCCAGAATGGGTCCCTTACCGAAGACGCAGACACGTACGATGTCTTCAAGAAGAAGCTCTTCACTAAGTTCTCGAAGAAGGCGGAGCCGGAGGAGGAAGTACACGAAGCCGATACCGCAGGACTGGACGCTATAGACATAGGAGGGTATTCGGCGCGAAGTAATTCACTCCACAAATGTTTAGGCTTCAAATAGGCGGCTTCCGTATGTTAACTTCGGAAGGTAGAGTCGGGACACTCGGAGTTGGCTTAGTTTGTCATGTACCGAGCGCTGTTGGACTACAAGGAACGTGAGAAGGCAATTGAAGACTTTCAGCTGGGAGAGAAGGCATTCATTACCAACAGGGAGCCGGTTTGAGCGCCTTTGGTCGCTTCGAGGAGAATTCTGCAGAGGCCTGACGTGCACGATGCTAAGCCGCACCAGCTGGAGGAGAAGTTTGACCAGCTAGTGGTGCAGTTTGCATAGTTATCCCTATTCGTGAAGTAGCAGTTTGAGAATGGAGGACCAGACTATGGGCGATGACGACTTTAGTTGCAGTTTCTGTTGTCAAAGAGGACACTGTGCCACATAGTGCCCGCATAACCCCAACAGGAACACTTGGTGCTCTTTTTGTGGGAAGAGAGGTGACTCAGAGGCAACTTCATGGTTAAAGGGACAGCAATATGGATTCCATCGTGTAGGAATTGCCGGAGCAAGCTCGGAGTCGAAAGAAGAACTTAAACTGAGGGAAAAGAATGACGAAGAGCCCGTAATAGTCCCTCAAGAGTCTCGCCTGGGCGATTTAGCTGCCGCTGCAAAAAAAAAATGACGGCCAAGCTCTTCCGAATCAATACGGGGACAATGTCATGGACATCTGTGTACAGATAAGCAAAGCCCCTCTCGTTCGCCCGCCGATGGTCGTGTCGGAGCCAAAGAAGAAGAAAACGAAGACACAGAACACTAAAAAGGCATCAGGAGCCTTCCAAGATCACGTAGGAAAGTATAATCTGGTTGCGGAACTGGCATCGGCCTCGTCGTGAATGATATTCGGGCGGCTCTTGCGTAGAGATGCCGATGAAGCAAAGAAGCAGGTGAACTGCCTGCATTCCAAAACTTTCACGGTGGCTAAGGCGTCTATGAAAAGTCACTCCAAATTCTTTCTTCGGTTGTAGGTCAAGGCCGTGAAGGGTTATGGAACGGAGACGCACGCCCTGTCGGCCACGGGTGCAGTTCCAAACTTTATTTCCTGGGTTTTTTTCGAGAGGCTGTCAATCGCCTAGATGGCTATGGATAGCCAGGTCGTTTTCGCTGACGGAAAGTTGGCTGAAATTATTGGGTGTGTATATAGGGTTTCAGTCTCCTTTGGAAACTTGGTGGTGCCGCTGAGCTTGTTTGTGCTACGGAACGCTCCATTCGAGACTATTATTGGCAGTTCTGCATTTGAATCTATGCTCAAAAATCTGGATTATGGGCGGCAAAAAGTGACCCTGGTCGTTGGAAGGAAGAAGGCCTTTACACCTCTACTCGGTGAGCCCATAATGATTAATGGGGTGCAGACTGATAGTGAGGATTTCACATCCCTTGAAGAGTCTTGTGGAGAGCAGTTTCCTGCTTCGTCCTAATCAGAGTCAGGCGGCAGCGAAGGGGGGTCGGACACCGTGGATGAATTGGTGCTGGCGATCTTAAAAAAGGAACAGTATTTGCCCGATCTAGAAGGTCTGATGTTGGAAGAGGGATCCACTGAGGAAGACGAGGAAGCGGATCACGCGGCGTTTCTCGTCTTGATGGTGGAGCATCTCGAGGAGAAGAACCAGAAAAAGGTGTTGAATGCGCTAAAGGAAATGAAAGTGATAGCGTGGGACATACATGATCTGGAGCCGGCTTGGGTGCCGGTAGTACATTTTTTCGAGTTTAAAGACGAGACCCCGATAAAATTGAAATCCAGCCGAATACCACCGAGGCATACCGAACTGATAAGGAAAGAAGGGAATGAGTTATTGGAAGCTGGAATTATCACGCCTTCTAGTTCCGCCTGGTCCATTCCGGTAGTCATTGGCAAGAAGAAGGACGAAAGGCCCTGGTTCTGCGTCGATTACCGTCAGCTGAACTGGGTGATGGAGCCATAACGCTGGCCGCTACCGGAAATAGAAGAAATCTTCGACGATCTCTCCGGCGCGGAGTTCTTCATGACGTTGGAACTTTACAAAGGATACTGACAGGTTAGAATTTCCGAACTGTGCAAGGAAAAGAAGACGTATTTGTCTTGATATGGAACATACAACCTCGAGATGATGCCTTTTCGACTTAAAAATGCTCCAAAAACGTTTCAAAGGATGATGAATGAGGGCAGTTTGCCATAATTTACGTGGACGATGTTATAATATTCTCTAAAACGTTGGACGAAAACATAATTCACTGCAAAGAGGTCTTCAGGAGGATCGAAGAAGCGAAGTTGAAGCTGAAGCCAACCAAGTGCAGATTTGTCCAGTTGTAAGTGATGCTGCTCAGTCATATTGCCAATTAGAGCAGTGTGAAGGTGGATTCCTACAAGATCAAAGATGTCGTGGAGGCCCCTGTGACGGAAAATATGACTGAGCTGAGGAGCTTTCTCGGGTTGATAGGGTACTATTGACTCTTCATACGGAACTTTTCACATAGCTCAGCAGTGAGGCACGCTGTAAACTCCGTTAAGTAGGCATTTGAGTGGACCACGGGAATGCAGGAGGATTTCGAGTACTTTTAGGAGAAGCTGACGACGCCTCAAGTGCTCGCGTTTCCGGATTTCGACTCCCCTTTCGTGGTGGAGACAGATGATTCTTCGACTGCTCTAGCATTAGTTATCTCGCAGAACAAAGAATATGGAAAGATACATCCGGTACAGTTCGCATCTCAGACAATAACGGAGCAGGAGCGTCTTTACACCACGAGCGAACGGGAAGCAGTTCCTGTAATGTTCGCTCTCAAGAAGTTTCTTTTGTATATGTTTTCTGATAGGCCGTTCATGGTATAGAAAGACCATCAGGCCCAGCAGAAGGCTTTCAAGAAGAAGAATATACATGGAAGGTTTTGCGAGGTGGATAGATTGGATGGACGAGTACGACTCCGAAATCAAGTAAAGGCCTGGAAAGGCTGATGATGCGGCCGATTATCTCTCCCACAGACCCTTCGTGGAGTTTGAGGCTCCAAGGGAAGAAAAAGACACGAAGGGACTTAAGGCGATAATTCAGTGGGATGGACCTAAGAACTGCAAGACATAAAGAGGTTTCTGACCGGGGAAAGGGTTCAACGGAGAGACCCAAAGAACAAGACTGCCATCCGAAGGAAAGCGAAAAAATTCATGATTTGGAACGAAACTATGTTCCGACGGGAGAAGGATGGGCTGCACGTTGTTCCGCCCATCGGGCAGCTTGCCAAAATATTGACAACGTACCACGATTATATCTGTCATGGGGATGCTGATTTTACAAGAGAGTTCGTAAGGGACTGGTTTTTGGCGACCTGGGGTGTATCGGGAGTTGACAGAACATGTAAAGGCATACACGGGTTGTCAAAACGCTCGAAGGGTACCGATTTATCATAAAATTCTTAGAGCACCCATTACCGGGTTGTTCGAAACGTTTTAAGTGGACCTTGCGGGCTCTTTCCAGCCATCTCGGAGAGGAAAGAGGTTTGCTTTAATCGCGGTGATGCATATGGCGGGCTGGACAAAAGCTTAGGCAACGGAAAGATAAACCTCTAATGTTGTCAGCAGGTTCCATGAGAAGGAAGTTATCGAACCGTTCGGGTCCCCGAAGAGGAAAAGTTCGGAAAAAATCACGGCTTTTATGGCAACGTCCGCCAGGATTTTATAAAGAAGCACGGGGCCGATTGGAGTGCTGTCCTTCAATACGCTCCTATGGCAAATGGAAGGTCTGAGAGGATGTTGGGGGCTACAAAGCACAAAATCAAAGATTCAGTCCTTCAAAGTAGGGAAGAATGGGCGGAAGCTATACCGAAAGGCTTGTATGGCTATTGCCGTACATTACAGTGTAATAATACTGTAGTTTAGTGTATTAGCCCTATGCTCTGATTTGTAGACTGTGATTTTATGGCCCTTTCGGGTTCTTTTTTCATAACTCTTTTTCTTCAACGAATTAAAAAAAGAAAGACATGCCGTTCGACGCAGTTAAATGATAAGATGACAATGACGTAAAGGTGAGCAAGATTCGACGTCTTTACGGCCTTTGAAAGTTCTTGGAAAACACCGCTTGGACCTTTTTGTACCATCGGACCAAAGATCTCAAAAGGCCACCAAACTAGTGACAAACATCTATATATGGAATAAGACGGACCTTACAGAGGAGAATCTGCAAAATTTTTGAAGCGCATTAGGATAACGTAGTAGATAATCAATTTAACAGATCTCAGACAATATGTTTCATGTCAACATGTTCACTCGAATGCTGCAGCTGTGCAGCATTCCAGTGTATACAGTATTACTTCTGTACTCTTTGATACCCAAACTCTCCTCACCGTCCTCAAGTGCCTCACCCAGCACATACAACCAACAGAGCAAGAGTTTATGTTGCAACAATCTGACTATGGCCCTTTCGAGCCCGACTCGCTCCTGCAACGTCCTGACCCAATGAATAAAATCATATCTCAGGCAATGCAGACAGCCGCAGTGGATCGGTACTGGGAGCAAAGGCTCTTTTATCCCGTCCCAGATCTTCCACTACACTCTGCTGCCTCAATCAGAAAATGGGCGAGGTTCAACTCGCTCCTATCCCTGGGCGCATGCGCCTTCCTCAGTGCCACCCGTCAAATTCCACTAACGTCTCATCAACACTGTAGTCTATCGTGCACCTAAGGCATCTTGACATTACTGTATCTCGATAATTGGGCCCCGTAAGATGATGCACGATAAGAAATGCGGCGATGGACGCACAAGGCGACCATGCAGTGAACTGCAAGTCAGTTTATGGAACAACGCACAGACACAAAAATGTGAGAAAAATGCTCGCGCGACATCTGTTAGACGGTGATGAAGCGGACGAAGTTGGCGAGGGGGAGGTGGTGGAGCAGATAGAGCATTGTGCAACCACCAGATTTGAATCTGATCCTGAGCAAGCTCGCTCTTCTCCCAATGTTTACGATGAGTAGCATCTCGGAGATACCATTGCCTTTCGCTTTACAAAATTACATTACAACTGGAATACACCTTTAGTCTCGGCGCGAACGGAAATGATCCTTCTGCTTGTGAGCAGGGTTTCGGTTACTTATCTCTATTTATTCAACTCGTTGCCTCACACGCAGACTCATTAAAAAATTCTCTGCTTGGTTCTGTACGCTTCAATTTCGATTTTGTATGCTAGTCGATCCAGCATGCCGAAAGTATTGCCTGTTTGCAAGAAAGACACCACTGGGTCTGTCGTGACCCCTTTCGTAAAACGTTTGGCTTGCTCCCTGATTTTCTCGTTGTATCCATGAGCAAAGTGTGCAGTATGTTGGCTGATCTGATATTTGCAGATGTTGAAGACGCTTACTAAGTATCTTTGCACAAAGAGTACCTAAATTATGCTTATTTGCAGCATCTCCGCAGAATATGGGGGTCACCTTTGTTTTCCTTGTGACTACCACCAACACACTCTTTATTAACTCTTTTTGATTCTGTCCGTGCCCGGGCTAGGATTTTCGCAAAATGACCAAAGGTTTCATTCTGCGAGACTTTATGCCGTAAATAAGCATAAACCATACTTTCTCTACCGGAAAGTTCATCGACCAAGGCAACATTTTGTAGCTCTCGCTAGGTATGGCCTATAGGCAACAATAGCGTTGCTTACCTGCATAGAGATGAGTCGGCCGATCATAGATACAACAGGGCTTTCTCTTATATTGCAGAGGGTAATTGTTTTCATCTGCCTAGACAATACGTCCACTCCTCCTTCCAAATGGTTCCAGTACTCTTTCGGAGTTAACCGTATCATTGTACATTGAGGTATGGGAGACCCTCTTTCTACAGTGGTGCGACGTAGAGCTGGCTCAGGTTGTAGTAGTACATAAAGCTGTGGATGACAGAGGCATGTGGGTGCTTGAGCAGAGCATCGTAGTCCCTTGGTATATACTTGGTATTACCAAAATCCACTCAAAAGCAACTCTCCGTACACAGTCCAGGGCATATGTATATTTGTGTCGGAAACACTCTGCAAACTGAACTATTCATGAATGTAAGGTATGGACTTCCATCATTCTTCCACCAGTTCCGATTACAAACAGCACTTTTTTGGTACCCAAAGTTGCCGAATTATGAAGCACTTGAGTGCGGTACTGTGTCGTAGGTACAAAATCTCTGAACGAATCACTAGATGAATCATCTCGTCCAACATCTTTCACACAAATTAATGGGCCGTACTTATGTCTTATCTCCGTAGCGGTACAGATAGTTTTAATTGCTTTCATTGTCTCTATTTCAACTGGAATTGATACCATCACTGTCACTAGAGAGAGAAACGATAGCAGTTAGACTGTCGGCTAATATTTCAGAGCTTTTGTTTTCTACAAGTCCAACCCCGTGTACATGCAGAATTTTGAAATATTTTGTAAAGTATTTCGCACATATAGAAGATACCTGACGCCTAGCATACGCCCATTATTGCTCTGAGAAGAACACTGGCAGGGTGATCAGAATTTCAATATCATTTCTCCTACCTTCCTTCATTCCCATAGTTGACATGAGCGGCTTCATTACCCAAGCAGAAAGGGATGCTCCCTTAGTGCCTTAGACACAGATTTTTCATCACCTGTATACCCATTTAATTCTGAATTAACTATATCATCCCCGCCATCTATGATTACCGTATTGTTCCGAACCCTTCCTTTCAACATGTTAGCCGCCTCTACAAGCTGGTTCTTAGTTGCTCGGGGATCAAATGGCTGGTGAAACATGGTGAGCATGTGATGTAATTCCATTTTATTGAACGAAGAAAATCTGCTTGCTGAGTAGCCCATTAATCTGTTTGCAATGTCTCCTCCATTATTTGGTTCTAATATCACCCCTTTATTATTTACAATACACTTAAAGCAGTATTGCATCGATCTTTGATATAATGTCGGCTTCTATGGCCTTGGATGTGAGAAACGATATGCGGGGTGATACTTTTGTTCCATACAACCCGGAATAAATCCATTTGATGTAGTACTCAAATTTTCTTGCTACAGCAGCGATAAAACTATGAGCAGCTCGGTAAGTGAGTCTAAAAGCTCGGAGCAAAAACCAGACAAGATCCTCTGATTGCAAATATGTTAACATAGTAACTCTACTTAGCATTTGATGAACAGTTTGCATACCAGTGAAGCCCAAAACTGCGGACAGTGTAACTGATGCTACCAATCTTGTACTGGTTTGGCTTTCATCAAATATCTCTATTGATTCATGAATCTTTGAGATTGAACCACGTGTTCGATAGGGATCCGTTAGGACAACATTAAAACTGCATGAAGAAAACAGAGCAGAACGATTATGAACCAAAGCATCAATGCCCCAGAGCAACTCTCTCTGTAAGGACATGCTTCTGCTGTCCTTCAATGCCTATTGGAACCAGCGGTCCGCAAAAGAGCAGAAAAAACAGTTCTACATCCACGTTCAGAAAAAAACATACCCCTGTGACGTCTTGAAATGACACAGTCCCTAAAAGCAAAAGGATACCGCAAATCCAGTTTGTGAGTTCTAAGGAGGCTGCCCCAATACATTGGATATAAAATATATCGTCCCATTTGGTTTGTAGCCAAGGTCAGCAGCAATTTCTGCGTCAGACATCTGCCGGAGAGCCCCAGTTGTAGATTCTCTCTGTAATAATTGCACTAATCGTTTCCGTGTATGGTGTAGTTTCTTGCCTGATCGCATGGAATGACAGGCGATGAGAAAAAGAATCAGTGCAGAGCACAGTGCGCTACTAACTGGCCCTAGGCCCTCTTTCAGATTAATTTGCTATTGTAAGTAAGTCAGTTCATTTACAGCTCTAGAAGCCATTCTAAGATGGCCGTCTTCAAGGGACAGAACCGTAGCGTGAGGAAAATTTTAAATATCCCTGTTAATTGCTGCAGTCTCAGTATTCATTTCAGTTATCATTGCTGTAGTCCTGTTTGCGCTTCGGCACCAGCCCGTTCCAGAGTAATCATGCATATTTCGGCGCTCTTTAACCAACTAAAAGATCTCTATACATCAAGATATCGAACCGCAGCGATTCCTATCTGATTTAAGTTTTTTGCTTTTCTCTTCATCACAAAATGTAGTTGTTGATTCGTTATACGCCGCACACAAGACAAGTTAAATAATTATACCAAGTATTTCATCAGCGGTTGTAAATATTTTACCTTGTTGATGCAAACCAAGGTTTTGCGAAGAACTTCAACTTCTCCAGTAGACACTCAGCAATAAACTTTTGTACTAGACTTAGCGGTGTGATCTGGTCAACATAATCTCCCTGATTGTCATGAGTTGAGGAGTATTGTCTTGAAGAAACTTCTTCAACGACATTATAGAGGACATTATTTGCTTCAAGAACAAAACTCTACTCAAGAGTTTCATTCACATCATCAATTTACACTGATACATTACAAAATGGGTCATCGCGAATCTACTCTTCTAAGCCACCTTGCTACTGAGACCGTGTCCTTTTTTCAGTTCTATGTCTGTATCAGGCTCATCGGAATTTATATTGAATTCTTCAAATAAGTCATCCCATATGATTCTTGTGTACCTCTCATCGTCAAAATCGTCAAAAATTCGACTATGAATATCCTCACATAATGTGCTCGATGATGACGCTCCTTCCTTTCATCGCATAATGTTTCATTCAATTTCGAGTACAAATATCGTATCTCTGAAGCCGGTATGTCATGTAGATCGCCAGCTGTATCATTGCTATCAATTGAAAGGTCAGATAAATCACCAACTTGAATACACGCCTCCGCTAGTTCCTGAGAAAACGCCATATCACCAATGTCTAAAGAGTGACGCCCTTGCTCTAGGCTTAAACCGAAGTCCTGAGTATCATTGGGGATGAATATGGTAAGTGAGATCCCTCGACAAAGTCAGTGCTAATTTCTTCCTCGTCCCTGTCATAAACCTTTGGAGAGGGTGAATCATCCACTTTTCGTGCAAAATCAGTAATTTCATTCATGGAATGGTTTGCCTGTTTTAATGAAGGTTTCCCGTTCGACTGCGATAGTTTGGTGAAGATGTCAATTTCAGATACGAGTGGACGTTTTCTGTTAGGGATACTTAATTGGCTAAAGTTAGCAGTGCGTTGACTTGAAAGCTCTTCAAAATCTTGGGGTATTTTGTGTAGCTCGACCCCATAAAAGCCCCACAGAGAGGGAGTAGTGGGTTAGATTATTGGTCAGTGTGTAATCTGTTAAAGAAACCCTTGATCTCAAATAACGTGTTCTATTTCGTTGTAGATGATGTTGATGGTTTTTGGTAAGGTGAGATGATGGCCACTCTCCCAGGGCCAAAGTAGCTGGTTTTGAGATCGACTCAAAGCGGGCAGGCACAAAAATCTACGATTGTTAGTGTAATGCAACTTCTTGTTGTGTGCAGTCATCAACTACTGTGAAGTATGTGACAACGTACGGTAGGTGTCATGCACCAGTCAATACCATAAAATATCTACAAAATTTGAGACCCCCAAATCTTATACAACAGGAGCATAGGGTTAGTATCCGGGGTCCAGTGCAGGAATAGTAGTCATGTTACGCAAACAGAATTCTGAAAACAGGATTTGATTTTAAAAAATTCAGAAATGAAATTAAAGTCTGTAGTTCAATTGCAGAATTCTGCAATTTAGCGAGAAAAATTGCTGAGCTATTGCAAGATAGTGAAGTACCTCATGACTCGGCCTCATTATCAGAATCTCTAGTACATAGGCCTCACCCCCAATCATCTGGAAATAACCGTCTTTCATCTGTAATCAGGGGAAAACTGGGGGAGGCTTTATTGAGATGTATGGAATGGCTGGAACCCATTTGAAGTTCCAAATCCTAATGTCATATTAAAGGCACGCTGCAGCAGCCATCATGTCCAATGCGGCCTGCTTGATGGCTGGCCTGAAGGTAGCATTTTAAAGAGCGTAGTTCCTTCCCCCTTACGGTGTCGGCATACCCTTTTTGAGTCGATTATGGTTGTCTGGAAAACCATGGGATAGATCGGATATACCTTCCAAGAGTAAAACACTCAAACGTTTCCCTATTAAATACATAAACCGATGGTCGAAGCAATGTAGAAATCATTGCTGTCGAATTCTAGCACCAGCAACAGTCTAGCAGAAAGTCGATTGGATGCCAGCCAGCAGACACGCAGCGTTAGAAGTTACTGCCAACGCCGAGTAAGTGCGAAGAATATTTACTTACAACTTAATTTGAGTGTACACCAATTGACCGAATATTCAGTTAAGAACTAACTGGATGACCAAATCGGTCACGTGCAGTGGGGCACGCGATATGAGGGCCATTGCCACTGCCGACCACAAAGCGCATGTGATACGCTGGTAGATGTGTGTGCGAATGGTATCATCCCAGGTTTGGCATTTCCTGGCTACACGTGGTACAAACTCTTCCATGAATAATGCTGTCTCCGGAGAAGGGGCATCGAGGGAGTCAAAAAACAGCGGCTGGAATCGTAAAATTGGGTCGCAGGAGGCATGGAGGGGGGCACCAGGCGCCTTGACAGCTTGTACAGGAGGTCCTGGACATTGCGTTGGTGAGTGAGGGCGGCAGACCCACTGGCGACTTGCGTCGCTTTGGTAATTGAGGACTGCTTCAACGGGGGGCGTTATTGCGACGTCGCATGCGATGGGTCGGCCTAGCAGGCCAGCTTCAGTGTCACGGGGGTGTTGCACGAGGAGAATGTCGCGCGACCTGTAGTCCATACTGGGGAGGAGATTCTCAACTTTAAACTCTTAGTCAAGGCCTGTGGAGCGGAAAAACGTGACAGGCGAACATTTTGTGAACATTTTGTGAACGTATGTGTCGTGGTGAATGCGTTTAGACTCTGAGATGCAGCTATCGGTTGCATGGTCACCGTGGAAATCCAGGTCCTTCTGGCAATGGTTTCATTTCAAAGGCATCGACGCTGTGTAGACTGAGAGACCGAGGTGCCTGTGCAGCATGATTCTCTAGTGCTCCGATGGCACATTCGTCTGAGTGGTGGGATGGGCATATAAGAACGCTGCGGCACCGCTGTGGCGCAAGGCCAAGCCTCAAATTTGATGACTTGTGGATATCTCAGAGTGACAGCTGGGACGGGGCACTTTCTTCCATAGTTCTTCTTTCCAAAACTTCATTACCGTGGAATCTTGCTGTGTTTGATTTGGGTTTACGGGAATTTCGGCAAGGTAAGTGGGGTCAAAAGCGCCTAGTTCGTTGAAGAACGGATCCCCTTGGATTTGGCGGACGAAATTGCGCAGGTTATATCATCATCGTCGTCATCGCTGGCTATATGAGCATGAAGCAGGGCAAATCATATCCTTCTTTGTACTATATTCTTTAACAGGACATGATTATTGGTTTAAGTGGAACTTACGGCGAAGATATTCTACGAGAATAATACGATAAGTTCGAATATTTTACTGTCGTTATGAAATAGAAGTTTGATATGACGAAAGACTCACTGCCTCCCTTTGAATATACAGGATGATGTGCGCAAATTCGCACACGAAAAAAATCTAGATGAGGACCATGATTGTATACAGTATCGGAATTGGGAAATATTTTTACAGTTTTTGAATTTGCAAGATATTTTTAATTTGGTGAGTGTGGCAAATTCGTCGGTTGATTTTTTCATTTTAGGACACGCTGTCATAGTAGATGTCAGTACAGTTCCAGGTTGTGGGTGATACTACAAGTAGCTCTGAAAGGTCTATATAATGGCCACATCAATTCCCACCCCTGGCCGATGGGTGGCTGGCATGGGTATGGCACCTAGATATTTACCTTGAGGAAATATCTTCTAATAGTCTCTCTGGTTCACACGATTACCGTGAATACATTTTATGGTTATTAGTATGTTTGTTTGAGACTTTTAGGGTAGCCAAAAGTCTATATAAGCCGAGTAAACTGCTTCCTTTAGTGGAGGTGAAGCAAGTTGGCAGACAACTTCAAGCCAAGTCCCGAGTAGTAGGAAGTTGAGAGTCAACTTCAGACCCAAGAAAACTTTTTCTTACGCTGTCGCAGAGCGTCAGTGGTAGACCCTGCCCCTTTTATACTTGCTTGTAGCTTCTCAACTCTCTTCTATATACACTCCCTTTTGTTCGTTCAACAATACCACGGTAGCACTTTTGTCGCTCGCAACACCTCCTTCTCAGGGTAATTGGTTCTGAGGATCTCTTCCCCCGCCGATTTACCCCTATCATTTGGTACTCTTGTGGAGGGGGTTGCACCCGAGGTATTCGAGTTGAGCAGTAGTAAGGAACACTTCGGGGGGATTTCTTTTCGTAATCATGGATCTCAATGCTGCTCGTATAACGTTCACAGGGGCAAGACTGAAGACGTTGAGGAGTTTCTTTACACATATGTCAACGTTGTGATGCGAGAGAAGGGCGATGAAGAGAAGGCCGCAAGTATCTTCGCCTATCTTCATGGTGACGCAAAGCACAAATATAAGTCCAAGTTTATCGACGGGTGGTCTCTTAACGGGAATGGGCGTAACTTCGGTGAGGTATGTGAGTGGCTTGTGAAAGAGTATGCTAAGGAGGTAGAACCAGATGAGATGATTCGTACCGCCATAGAGGCCCGGCTCAACTTCGACGATTTGTTAAGCTCATTGGTGTACTTGTGTGATCTTTATGAAAAGGCTGGGTTCAACGCCCAAGCCAAGTACGGAATGCTGCGTAAGGCGGCTATGGGGATAAGCGGCTCTCCGATTTCCTCCTCATCAAGGGCCCTCACACTTTTGATGAACTGAAGGGTACCATAGTAGAATTTGTCAAAAATTCGGAGACGTTTCAGTCACTGAGTGAGGTACCGAGGGAAACCCGCACATCGATGTCTATCGTACATCCTGAAAAGAATTATCAAAGGCCGGCTACTAGTGCAGCGGCATTAGAATCTGTCAGGAGCGATGTCAAAAACTTGGAAGAAAGGTTGGAAACCCGATTCGATAATCGACTTGACATGATAACCTCGCAGTTGGAAAGCCTTACTCTTACCATTAAGAAGAACCAGTCTGGGGCCCCTAAGCCGCAGAAGTCTGTTCTTACTGTCACAAGCCTGGACACTTTGCAAACAGGTGTCCTGATAATCCACATAGAAACACTCGTTGTGCAAAGTGCGGTCGATATGGGCATCATGAAAGTAACTGCTGGTCTAAAGACAACAGAAGAGCAAATTTATCGGAAGCAAGGAGTGAGTCAGGACCAGAGGTGAAAATCTTACAAAATAGAAGGGATCAAAGGTTGACGGATGCCGGTAACGTATCCATCGCTGAAGAGATTAGTCAAGTCAATGTGACAAAAAGGGATGGGGAAGGGAACATTTTATCGAAGAAACCTAGGCTAGAGTATGGAATGCTGGAGCATATCCCAGCACCTGTACCTCCTCGAACCAAGAGGTCTGATCAAGTTGTTCCAGGAGTGGGAGTCACTCCGGCCAAGAAGACGAAAAAGAGTAAGAAAGTTAAGAGTATCTCTAAGGACGTACTAGAGTATGTGAAGAGGTACAATTTGGTGGCTGAGCTTGCATCGGCCCCAACTGGGATAACGTTTGGTCAACTTTTGAGGGGCGACGCAGAGGATGCGAGAAAAGAACTCAAAAAATTATCAGGTCTAATAAGTCCGCTAAGGGTAAGAAACTGTTTCTTCAATCGGCCTCGACAGCACCAAGACGTCTTAAGCTGGTACCAGTCAAAGTATTGGGTATGAAAACCCAAGCTCTCTTCGATTCGGGTGCTGTTCCAAACCTCATTTCAGAAACTTTGGTGACAGATCTAGGTCTCGAAATTACTCCAACGACTCGAAAAATAACTGTAGCGGATGGAACCGTCTCAAAATGCATGGGCACTGTTGACAAGGTTTCCGTGTTCTTTGGGGACTCTAAAGTTGATGTAGACTTTCTGTCATGCCGGATCTCCCTTTCGATGCAATCATTGGCTGCCCCACAATGGAAAGACTAGGGACATGCATTGACTTGGGCAACCAAATGGTTTCAGTTAATATTGACGGCAGAACCGTGAAGATGCCCCTGGATTTCGACAAAAGCACGCATCCTGAAGATTTAAAAGAAACGGACAGTGAAGATTTCACTTCTAGCTATGACAGCGAAGATTCGGAACCAACTAACACTTTCGGAAGTGGAAAAGGGTACCCTCGGGGGTAATGAACATGGCATGGGACGATTATGATTCCGGGTTTGAAACAGATGACGACTGGATTCTAGGATAAGTTTGAAACCCGAATGTGTTTCTTTTTGCGATGATATCGAATCAAAGGACAGAATTCGGAGCATGAAAGAAGATTACCTTTGCAAAGAAAATAAGAATACGTCGAATTCCATATATGAAGATGTGAGCACGACGGAAGAGGTCCTTCAAAATATTGAGGTTGAGGATCAAGAAGAAAAAGGGCGCCAAATGGCAGAAATCCAAGGAAAAGTGCAGCACCTTCCCGCCCCCGCCTCACTGAAAATATCCGACATGTTAACATCTTCCGAAGTAATTGCATGGAGCGTTTCAGATTTAAGACAAGCAAGTGTACCGGTTACTCACTCGTTCGAACTTACCGACACTCAACCGATTTACCACAAGCCTAGACGTCAACCGCCAAAATATGACCAATTTATCTCAGAAAATGTTACAAGTATGCTGAAAAATGATATTATTCGACCAGTTTCATCCCCATGGTCGTTTCCAGTTGTGGTCGCACCAAAGAAGGATGGAAAGCTGCGTTTTTGCGTCGATTACCGACAACTGAACCAGAGAATGATACCCGATCGATTTCCGATTCCGAACATGGAGGAGATCCTCGAGGACCTGAAGGACGGGAGATATTTCACCTCAATTGACCTTTACACTGGCTATTGGCAGATTCCATTGGATGAAAAATGTAAGGAAAAAACAACCTTTACCAGCAAAGCCGGTACGTTCAGGTTCGAAGTGATGCCTTTTGGTCTCATGAATGCACCAGCTACATTCCAAAGAATGATGAACGAGGTTTTGAAAGGACTTCCATTCGCAAGAGTCTATATCGATGATGTCGTCATATTCTCAGAAACATTGGATCAGCACATCTCGCACGTCAAGACAGTTGTGGAGAGGATATCGGAGTATAGCTTGAAAATTAAGTTGAGCAAATGCTTCTTTGCGAAAACTTCTATCCAATTACTCGGTCATATCGTCGACCAAGAGGGAATTAGAGTGGATCCAGAGAAAACGAAAAAAATAAAGTTGGCACCAAGGCCCGCTTCAAAGACGGAGGTCCGAAGCTTCTTAGGACTGGCCTCATATTACAGAAGATTTATCAAAGATTTCGCCAAGACTGCAGCACCGTTACATGCCAGCACTACGAAGAACGGAAAATTTTACTGGAACAAGGAAATGGAAACTGCATTTCAGGAGCTTAAAGATAAGCTATGTGTCCCCCAGTTCTCATGTACCCAGATTTCAAGAGACCATTCGTTGTGGAGACAGATGCCTCAGAACGGTCTTTGGGTGCCGTTTTGTCCCAAAAAGATGAAAACGGAAGACTACACCCTGTTCAATTCGCAAGCCGAACTCTGAATGATGCGGAAAGAGATACTCAGTCTGCGAGAAAGAAGCGCTAGCTGTCGTCTTCGCGCTGAAAAAGTTTCGCGTATACCTTTTATCACTCGAGAAATTTGTCTTGATAACTGATCACCAGGCACTTAAAACAGCATTCCAAAAGAAGGATGTACATCACCGCTTGGCCCGATGGCTCGACATTTTCGCAGAATATCGGTTTGAAATTGTGTATAGACCCGGACGCAATAATCAGCCTGCCGATTACCTATCCCGCTTGAGGGACGCACTGATTCCAAATGAAAAAGCTTCGGAGGACATCGTCGGAGTCGCCGAGTTGCAGTTGCCGAACGATAACGAGTACGAAGCTAATATTCACGGACTGATCAAATTCCTCGATGGACTAGAAATGAGAAAGGTTGATCTTGAACACCGAAATTGGGTACGCAGGAATCAAAAGGCTTTTACATTGTGGAATGGGAAACTCTTCCGGCACACTAAAGCCGGTCCCCGACTAGTGGCCCCTTTGAAAGAAAGAATGAAGATCTTGAGGACTTTCCATGATGAGCTAGGGCATTGGGATCTCGAAACAACCAAAAAATTCGTAACTGAGAGATTCTGGTGGCCCGGTATCCATAAGGACGTCTATAATTTCGTGAAAAGCTGCGACAACTGCCAAAAATTCACTCCAATACGGAAGTATAAGACAACTCTAAGTTTTCCAGTTTCCGGTCTCTTTGAAACCTTCTCAATTGACTTCGCGGGCCCGTTCAAGGAAACTTCTTCCGGAAACAAATATCTCCTTATAGGGGTGGAACATCTTACTGGATGGCCAATAGCAGTTGCAGTCGAGGAGGCAAATGCTGAGGTGGTACTGAGATTCATCGAAAAAGAAATAATTGAACCGTTTGGTCTTCCAAAAAGGATCATCTCGGATAACGCCCTTTGTTTTACTGCAACTTCACTGCTTCGTTTTTTGGAAGAGAAAGGGATTCAGCTGAAGACCGTTCTCGCATACGCTCCTATGTCCAACGGGAAAGCGGAGAGGATGGTTGGAACCATCAAACGAGCAATATCGAAAACTATGTCGGAGAATGAAATCCAGTGGGAAGATGCCTTACCAAAAGTGTTATACGGCTACCGTCGAAGAAGAGGAAGAAATGGACGCTCACCATTCGAGCTAATGTACGGAAGGGCTCCTAGAATGTTACAGAGAGACATGGAAACAAATATTATCGATGAAGAGAGTAGGGAAGTTGAACTACTGGCCACCGAAGGCTGGAGATCACACCGCGCGCTAACACAGACAAGAAATAAGGATGCAGAACCTGCAGTCAGAACCTTTTCAGTTGGCTCTAAAGTACTTGTAGTACATGGAAAAGCAATGCAGCAGGCTGTGAAGTGGCCGGCCTTCCAAACCAAGTACTCGAACCCTTGCATCGTCACGGAGGAAAGACACCCGCACTATCAGCTCTGTTCAAGCTCAGGGAAGAGATCAAGGAGGGCCATCCATGCACGTCGTCTGGTCCCTTACCATCAGAGGCCTGAAGAATTCCTTCTCACACAGGACTATGCGCAACCACGGGGCATACTCATCTTTAACTATAGAATGATTCCTATGGGAGGAAAAAGGGCCTGGGAATGGATCATCTCGGTTACGCGGGACTACTACGAACTCCACGTAATCATCCATTTCTACATTAATATATGCCTATGTTTTCGTACGTTGAACGGACCATTGCTACCTGAAGAAGATTTCCGACTATTAATAAGAGTTCTATTTTCATTCCAAAACGGAAGGTTCACGGAAGCAGGTCCAGAGTTTGTGGAGGTAATATATCATTACTCTATAGGAAGATATGGAATGGTAGCTGCTGGAGACTTGTCGCAAACGTATCTGAATATTATCCGTCCAATTTACGTATTTCTCAAGAACAACCAAGACGTGCGACTGAGAGGTTACGCCTTACCCCCGGATATGGAATACAGGCTGGTCCCGTATCCTCTATGGGAACCTTACGTTTCTCCGCCACAAATTGGGAACGTTGGAGGCGGCGAGGATCCTCCTGAAGCAGTGATGATGACCAGAGGAGGACCTTCAGGAGACAACAACCCGCCCAGAAGAGGTTCCGGTCGTCCCCCGAGAGGACCTCGTGCAGGTCCCAGTACGTCAGGAGCTGGTCGCGGCCATTCATCGGGACCGTCCACCACAACTTCATCTCTAGCTCTCCTTCACAACCATGCACAGCATACAGTCGGAAGAAGAAGATTATCTTTTTGGCTGCGCAATATCTCCGAGGATGCGAACGATGCGCAGGTCATTTCTTATTTCATGATAAGCATCTGTTTATGTTTTAGGGCGCTACATGGACCGCACTTATCTTACGAAGATTCGTTCTTGATGATGCGCGTCTTCTTTTCTTATCGACATCCATTCCTCCGGCATCTTCCAGAAGAGTTTGCATATCACATATATTTTTTCACTCTTGGAAGATTCGGAAGAGTCACGGAAGAAGAATGTATTCAACCCCACCTCGATGTTATCAAACCAATATATGAGGCTATGCTACAAAGTGAGGTACCAGTAATGCGAACCTACTTTTTAGAGCATCATATTGGTAATCAGTTGCATCCGTACCCGTTTGAGAGACCATACATTTTATCAATAAGACAGCGAACACTAACGGAAGCAGAAGAAGAGCAGTGACGAGTCGGGACGTTCGTCTTGAGCGAGAGGGCGTGATGTGCGCAAATTCGCACACGAAAAAATCTAGATGAGGACCATGATTGTATACAGTATCGGAATTGGGAAGATATTTTTACAGTTTTTGAATTTGCAAGATATTTTTAATTTGGGTGAGTGTGGCAAATTCGTCGGTTGATTTTTTCATTTTAGGACACGCTGTCATAGTAGATGTCAGTACAGTTCCAGGTTGTGGGTGATACTACAAGTAGCTCTGAAAGGTCTATATAATGGCCACATCAATTCCCACCCCTGGCCGATGGGTGGCTGGCATGGGTATGGCACCTAGATATTTACCTTGAGGAAATATCTTCTAATAGTCTCTCTGGTTCACACGATTACCGTGAATACATTTTATGGTTATTAGTATGTTTGTTTGAGACTTTTGGGGTAGCCAAAAGTCTATATAAGCCGAGTAAACTGCTTCCTTTAGTGGAGGTGAAGCAAGTTGGCAGACAACTTCAAGCCAAGTCCCGAGTAGTAGGAAGTTGAGAGTCAACTTCAGACCCAAGAAAACTTTTTCTTACGCTGTCGCAGAGCGTCGGTGGTAGACCCTGCCCCTTTTATACTTGCTTGTAGCTTCTCAACTCTCTTCTATATACACTCCCTTTTGTTCGTTCAACAATACCACGGCAGCACTTTTGTCGCTCGCAACACCTCCTTCTCAGGGTAATTGGTTCTGAGGATCTCTTCCCCCGCCGATTTACCCCTATCAGTCTACATCGCCTATTTGAAGTATAGAAGGGTGAAAAGGTTCTGGAAATGACGAGCGAGCACAAGAAAACTCGATGGCAGTAGTCTTGCCGACTTTTGTCAGAAGTTAACATTTTCTGGACGCATGTAGTCTTTTCGGACTAGAAGAAATATAACATCGCTGGGCCGAAGTATTCGCGATGTACTGGCATGACTTGTGCAAGGAACCACAGCGCTTCCAGACGAGGTAAAATGGCGGCAGCGGTGTGATGGTATTGGCGGCTATTTCTTTATGGAACGTCACATTTGATTTTTTATCAGATAAGCAGGACTACAGCAAGTAATGCACGACTCCAGAAAGTGGGTTGCTACACTGTACCGCTGAAGTTTTTGGCGAATCGACGACCTGGACATTTCGGTAAGACTAGCATTCACCGTTCCCAACGGACCCATTCTTTTCTCTCTCAGCGCATCGTCATAGTGCTACAATTTTCACCTAAATCTTCATATCTAAATATAATTAAAAACGTACGGGGCTTACAGTTTTGTGGTTATATCCGCGGGGAGGCGCTACGATAATGTGGCTGCTTTGTGCATCTATTGATAGTGGATACATACTGAACCTCTAGCAGAGCCTACACAAGCGCATGCTCGCAGTAATTGATGAGTAATGGCGAGCGTACGAAGTACTCTATTGTTTAAGTAAAGGGAGAAATGTTTTATTGTGTTGCTTGTAATTTCGTCACTTTCGGACTACTATTTTTTATTTTCAGCTTCTCTTTTTTTTCGGTATTTAAACTTTACAATTCCGGTAGCTTCTGCGCTACTATAGAGCAGGTGTAGCCCTGTATTTATAGTCTGCTCAATTTAGAGATGGTTAGTGGCAATGGGGTAATTTTTGAGGACTGACCAATTTCATATTTGCACACTATGTTCCATAATGCATCAAATAATTGATACAAATAGTCGTCATGTGGGAATCAAGAAACAGTATATCCACCTAGTCAAGAACGGCAAAATTTGGCCCTAACGCGCTTGTAATGTAAAGTTTGTGTATAATTTGCGGGCAACAGTGCCACTTGTTGCAGTAAGCAGTAGAATCTAGCTAGGACCTTGTAACTCTCAGCAGTAATGTACAGTAAATTATGTGCGATGTTAATGACGTAAACTTTGATGGCACTTTTACAGTACGGTACGATGGTAGTAATCCTTACGAGTTTTAAAGCAAGAAAGTTTGCTGATAGTATTCAGAGCTCCATGCAGTCATGCGGCTCATGCAGCGGGTGGAACCTAGCGCGCCTGCATCACTAGAAGGGTACATGCAAATGGGTAAGAAAGTCGCGAAGTTTTTGCTCAAGGGAGAAACCACGACGGGAAGCAGCGAAGGAATAGAGGCATCGGGAAAAACCTCTGGCCTTCGTCCCCCAAGGGGTCACAGATGTTAATCCTGGGGGGAGAGGAGTATATAGTTTTGGTCGTTGTAATCTCCGTAATGAAGATGTCTCTCGCGGCTTGCGATTGTCGCTGCATCGCATGCGATGACTATACTTGGCGACATGTGGCGGCTAGCAGAGGGCTGGGCAACGGTACTGTCGAATGCGATATAACTTGTGATATCCCAGTTCGGCATAGTACGTACGTAGAGCGGCAGGGAGTGCCAGTGTCAAGAAAGAAAGGGAAGTTCTACAAGGCAGCTAACATGCTGTGGACGCCACGACCGTCTTTGACTCGCTGCAACGGGGAGTTCTACGAAAAAATCAAAGATCCTGCCATGATCGGTGAACTGGAACTTCGCGTGCTCAACTTCTTGGATTTCCCTCGGTGCAAGCTCCTGTGCTAATTGCAACCCTTTGCTTTCAAATATTTTGTGGCCCCCTTTGTCGAAACAACCCAGTTTCTCAAAGAGATCTTCCCGGCTATCGCTCACCGCCATCATAAACTCCACGCAAGTTATTCATTGTCGCCCCCACCAGCGCCTCGGCGCTGTCATTCGGTCTGCTGCTGCTATCGCTAAAATTGCCTGTTCTCGGCTGCATATAACTGACATGGACACACAGTTTGCTCGTAACTGAGAGCTCAGACCCATTCCTGTTTCCTGAAACAAAAGTGACCTGAACAAACCAATGCCCCAACAGAATAAAGACTTTTAAAGGCCTAGGAGGGAAAAACGTTTTTCACCAATGAATTTAACAAATGGTAATAGTGTAAAGAAAAAAAGCAAATACACACAGGGAAGGACGGGCACACGTCAAAGTGCGAAAGCTCTCTGTGCTTTGTTCTTCAAACTTGGTGGTGCTGCCACTTCTTTATTCTCAACTAGAAGTTAGATATGTACTTATATAGTGTAATTGGAGCAATGAAATTGATGCCCTAGTCGAATGATATTTCGAGAGTAAAGGCAAGATTAAGATTCCAATTAAGTATCGATCCGAATTGATATCATCAAGAAAATTCCAGTTTTGGAATAATTCAAGTTGACGCATGAAATGATGCACTTTAGTATCAATTAAACCATATTACAACTAATTATCAATTAAACAATAGCCTTCCTAATGTTTAACATACATTCACCTCTTATGTCGGAGTACAACTCGATTATAGCGATTAATTCCTAGTAGGGCTCATTACCCATTGTTCGACACTGTGACTGACCTTATTTGTCTCAAGGTGTCTTTTCATAGCATTATTACTTCTTTTCTCGGTCGGTGAGTCGGTAATATTGTCCTTAGACTTTATAACTCTTATAATTATTCGTTCCAAATGTACTAACTTCAATACATACCATAAGTCGGCGCTCAGTATTTTCCCTTGATTGCTGTAAGTAGAAATTAATAGGCGGATTTTTTTTGCCTATAATTCTCTCCAGATCATGTCTAATCAATAGTACAGAGCAGAAACCATCAAAAAATGAAAGAGTATCTCCATCCGCACTGGATCGGGAGATACAACAAGACTTATATGAACAAAAGTGAATAATTTGTGCAGCTATTAGAGCCATCAGCCAACAGTATGATGAAGCCAAGTTGAACATTACTGTCAGGGTGATTATTGTGAGATGAGGCAGCATAGACAAGAAGGTAGTGTGATTCCTGATCTAGCTTCGAAAAGCGAGGTTTCAAATGAACTTTTTTGTTCAAATACCTGATTATTGAATGCAATTTGCGATTTTCTTCCTTTATGTGGGTATATTCAGCGACCTGAGCCGCAAAGAACACAACACACGCAATATCTGGACCGGTATGTATAACCCATGAAACTTAGCACGAACATATCTACACTCGGCAAAGGATGCATTAATATGGAGAAAAAGTAGTTTCATGATGTACTGAGCTTGTGAAAGTCGACTTTCGGCCTTGTCAGAAATGTTGCAGTCCATCCCAAGATATGTAAACATCTCTGCGTCAGACAGCTTGATATCGAAATCTTTGGCAAATATCTGTTTTATTCGCTTCTTCTGATCGGAGTACCAGCCTGCAAAATGTCATCCACGTATGATTCGGATAGAGCACTAAGCTTATTATATAGCTTTCTAAAGAAGAAGTCTGTGTAAAAGGTATGTAAATCACTAGTCCTTTGCTGCATCCGGAGCTTAGCAATTTGAAACTTGTTTTTTTTCTCGCACCAATAGTCTCCATTGCCCGTTAGGCCTTGCAGCGGGCGAATGGCTTGTAGAATCTCCCAAAGTGCAAGGTCAATACATTCAGGATTGACTAATGTCCTACGTTTTAAGCCGAAAGCAGATTGTAAGTAAGCATATTTCACATCAACGGACCAGATATCAAAACCAATGATGGTTGGAAGTGGTAGTAAGAGTCTTATAGAGGATTAGTGGAGATCATAATTATTTTGAATAATGGAATGATTGTCCTTATCTCTACTGCCGCGGAAAAAGACCTGTGCTTTGAAGATAGGCGAGTCAAAATCATTTTGAATGAAGGAGCTTAGAAGCCTTGAGGGATGTATCTTTCTATTTTGGCCAGCTTCTTCAGCAAATGCAATGCGAAAAATGCCATGATCCACCAAAGCAATAATTTCATTGCTCTTTGCCTCATCGAACTGACTCTTCCGTGGATCCTCATGGTGAGTTTTTTATGCATGTAGGATAATGCAGGTATGGTTGGCTTTTGATTACAGCTCATTTTAGGTAAGATGCCTTTCGACTGGTGACGAACAGGTCCCGATAAATAATCGAGGACCTGTTCGTCACTGGGAGTACTGACCGGATGCCCCGTTGAAATAGATATTTAGAAACGAGCTTCTCGTACAAATCTCTGGCCGCTTGTGCGGTTCGCATTCTCTCTCGTTGATTTGGGCATTCTTTGGGGGAAACATGGAGTAACAACGGTTACACGCCAAAAAAAAAGCAGTTATAGCACCAAAATAAGGTTGCAAACTGTGTTATTAATGTCTTGCACAGATTTAGCCAATGTGATGTCCTCAAGCAAGCGAGGTTGAACGCAGAGAATCTTTTCGTACATAGTGCATAAAGTAGAATGGTATTTCTCTCCAGTCCGCAAGGAGTTATGGCTCTCCATACCATTGGTGGCTAGGCGAATACCTGCCTGTTCGCAGTTGTACTACCATTCCTTCGGAAGGAACAAAGAACCTTGATCAGTGAGCACGGATTCCGGATTGCCAATGTACGTAGAGGACCAAACCTGCATTAAATTATTCCACAATTTGTTAGTGTCGCAAGCACGCAAAAATGCAAGAGCACTAAACCTAGTAACAGCGTCGATAATATGGAGTACAAGTCTCGCCTTCCGTCCCCGTCTGTGGCTTTTTAAGGTAAATGATATCGAGAATAATGCGATGATTGAATTTGACCTTGTCTGTGATGTGCGCAAATTCGCACACGAAAAAAATCTAGATGAGGACCATGATTGTATACAGTATCGGAATTGGGAAGATATTTTTACAGTTTTTGAATTTGCAAGATATTTTTAATTTGGGTGAGTGTGGCAAATTCGTCGGTTGATTTTTTCATTTTAGGACACGCTGTCATAGTAGATGTCAGTACAGTTCCAGGTTGTGGGTGATACTACAAGTAGCTCTGAAAGGTCTATATAATGGCCACATCAATTCCCACCCCTGGCCGATGGGTGGCTGGCATGGGTATGGCACCTAGATATTTACCTTGAGGAAATATCTTCTAATAGTCTCTCTGGTTCACACGATTACCGTGAATACATTTTATGGTTATTAGTATGTTTGTTGGACTTTTGGGGTAGCCAAAAGTCTATATAAGCCGAGTAAACTGCTTCCTTTAGTGGAGGTGAAGCAAGTTGGCAGACAACTTCAAGCCAAGTCCCGAGTAGTAGGAAGTTGAGAGTCAACTTCAGACCCAAGAAAACTTTTTCTTACGCTGTCGCAGAGCGTCGGTGGTAGACCCTGCCCCTTTTATACTTGCTTGTAGCTTCTCAACTCTCTTCTATATACACTCCCTTTTGTTCGTTCAACAATACCACGGCAGCACTTTTGTCGCTCGCAACACCTCCTTCTCAGGGTAATTGGTTCTGAGGATCTCTTCCCCGCCGATTTACCCCTATCATTTGGTACTCTTGTGGAGGGGGTTGCACCCGAGGTATTCGAGTTGAGCAGTAGTAAGGAACACTTCGGGGGATTTCTTTTCGTAATCATGGATCTCAATGCTGCTCGTATAACGTTCACAGGGGCAAGACTGAAGACGTTGAGGAGTTTCTTTACACATATGTCAACGTTGTGATGCGAGAGAAGGGCGATGAAGAGAAGGCCGCAAGTATCTTCGCCTATCTTCATGGTGACGCAAAGCACAAATATAAGTCCAAGTTTATCGACGGGTGGTCTCTTAACGGGAATGGGCGTAACTTCGGTGAGGTATGTGAGTGGCTTGTGAAAGAGTATGCTAAGGAGGTAGAACCAGATGAGATGATTCGTACCGCCATAGAGGCCCGGCTCAACTTCGACGATTTGTTAAGCTCATTGGTGTACTTGTGTGATCTTTATGAAAAGGCTGGGTTCAACGCCCAAGCCAAGTACGGAATGCTGCGTAAGGCGGCTATGGGGGATAAGCGGCTCTCCGATTTCCTCCTCATCAAGGGCCCTCACACTTTTGATGAACTGAAGGGTACCATAGTAGAATTTGTCAAAAATTCGGAGACGTTTCAGTCACTGAGTGAGGTACCGAGGGAAACCCGCACATCGATGTCTATCGTACATCCTGAAAAGAATTATCAAAGGCCGGCTACTAGTGCAGCGGCATTAGAATCTGTCAGGAGCGATGTCAAAAACTTGGAAGAAAGGTTGGAAACCCGATTCGATAATCGACTTGACATGATAACCTCGCAGTTGGAAAGCCTTACTCTTACCATTAAGAAGAACCAGTCTGGGGCCCCTAAGGCCGCAGAAGTCTGTTCTTACTGTCACAAGCCTGGACACTTTGCAAACAGGTGTCCTGATAATCCACATAGAAACACTCGTTGTGCAAAGTGCGGTCGATATGGGCATCATGAAAGTAACTGCTGGTCTAAAGACAACAGAAGAGCAAATTTATCGGAAGCAAGGAGTGAGTCAGGACCAGAGGTGAAAATCTTACAAAATAGAAGGGATCAAAGGTTGACGGATGCCGGTAACGTATCCATCGCTGAAGAGATTAGTCAAGTCAATGTGACAAAAAGGGATGGGGAAGGGAACATTTTATCGAAGAAACCTAGGCTAGAGTATGGAATGCTGGAGCATATCCCAGCACCTGTACCTCCTCGAACCAAGAGGTCTGATCAAGTTGTTCCAGGAGTGGGAGTCACTCCGGCCAAGAAGACGAAAAAGAGTAAGAAAGTTAAGAGTATCTCTAAGGACGTACTAGAGTATGTGAAGAGGTACAATTTGGTGGCTGAGCTTGCATCGGCCCCAACTGGGATAACGTTTGGTCAACTTTTGAGGGGCGACGCAGAGGATGCGAGAAAAGAACTCAAAAAAATTATCAGGTCTAATAAGTCCGCTAAGGGTAAGAAACTGTTTCTTCAATCGGCCTCGACAGCACCAAGACGTCTTAAGCTGGTACCAGTCAAAGTATTGGGTATGAAAACCCAAGCTCTCTTCGATTCGGGTGCTGTTCCAAACCTCATTTCAGAAACTTTGGTGACAGATCTAGGTCTCGAAATTACTCCAACGACTCGAAAAATAACTGTAGCGGATGGAACCGTCTCAAAATGCATGGGCACTGTTGACAAGGTTTCCGTGTTCTTTGGGGACTCTAAAGTTGATGTAGACTTTCTTGTCATGCCGGATCTCCCTTTCGATGCAATCATTGGCTGCCCCACAATGGAAAGACTAGGACATGCATTGACTTGGGCAACCAAATGGTTTCAGTTAATATTGACGGCAGAACCGTGAAGATGCCCCTGGATTTCGACAAAAGCACGCATCCTGAAGATTTAAAAGAAACGGACAGTGAAGATTTCACTTCTAGCTATGACAGCGAAGATTCGGAACCAACTAACACTTTCGGAAGTGGAAAAGGGTACCCTCGGGGGTAATGAACATGGCATGGGACGATTATGATTCCGGGTTTGAAACAGATGACGACTGGAATTCTAGGATAAGTTTGAAACCCGAATGTGTTTCTTTTTGCGATGATATCGAATCAAAGGACAGAATTCGGAGCATGAAAGAAGATTACCTTTGCAAAGAAAATAAGAATACGTCGAATTCCATATATGAAGATGTGAGCACGACGGAAGAGGTCCTTCAAAATATTGAGGTTGAGGATCAAGAAGAAAAAGGGCGCCAAATGGCAGAAATCCAAGGAAAAGTGCAGCACCTTCCCGCCCCCGCCTCACTGAAAATATCCGACATGTTAACATCTTCCGAAGTAATTGCATGGAGCGTTTCAGATTTGACAAGCAAGTGTACCGGTTACTCACTCGTTCGAACTTACCGACACTCAACCGATTTACCACAAGCCTAGACGTCAACCGCCAAAATATGACCAATTTATCTCAGAAAATGTTACAAGTATGCTGAAAAATGATATTATTCGACCAGTTTCATCCCCATGGTCGTTTCCAGTTGTGGTCGCACCAAAGAAGGATGGAAAGCTGCGTTTTTGCGTCGATTACCGACAACTGAACCAGAGAATGATACCCGATCGATTTCCGATTCCGAACATGGAGGAGATCCTCGAGGACCTGAAGGACGGAGATATTTCACCTCAATTGACCTTTACACTGGCTATTGGCAGATTCCATTGGATGAAAAATGTAAGGAAAAAACAACCTTTACCAGCAAAGCCGGTACGTTCAGGTTCGAAGTGATGCCTTTTGGTCTCATGAATGCACCAGCTACATTCCAAAGAATGATGAACGAGGTTTTGAAAGGACTTCCATTCGCAAGAGTCTATATCGATGATGTCGTCATATTCTCAGAAACATTGGATCAGCACATCTCGCACGTCAAGACAGTTGTGGAGAGGATATCGGAGTATAGCTTGAAAATTAAGTTGAGCAAATGCTTCTTTGCGAAAACTTCTATCCAATTACTCGGTCATATCGTCGACCAAGAGGGAATTAGAGTGGATCCAGAGAAAACGAAAAAAATAAAGTTGGCACCAAGGCCCGCTTCAAAGACGGAGGTCCGAAGCTTCTTAGGACTGGCCTCATATTACAGAAGATTTATCAAAGATTTCGCCAAGACTGCAGCACCGTTACATGCCAGCACTACGAAGAACGGAAAATTTTACTGGAACAAGGAAATGGAAACTGCATTTAGGAGCTTAAAGATAAGCTATGTGTCCCCCAGTTCTCATGTACCCAGATTTCAAGAGACCATTCGTTGTGGAGACAGATGCCTCAGAACGGTCTTTGGGTGCCGTTTTGTCCCAAAAAGATGAAAACGGAAGACTACACCCTGTTCAATTCGCAAGCCGAACTCTGAATGATGCGGAAAAGAGATACTCAGTCTGCGAGAAAGAAGCGCTAGCTGTCGTCTTCGCGCTGAAAAAGTTTCGCGTATACCTTTTATCACTCGAGAAATTTGTCTTGATAACTGATCACCAGGCACTTAAAACAGCATTCCAAAAGAAGGATGTACATCACCGCTTGGCCCGATGGCTCGACATTTTCGCAGAATATCGGTTTGAAATTGTGTATAGACCCGGACGCAATAATCAGCCTGCCGATTACCTATCCCGCTTGAGGGACGCACTGATTCCAAATGAAAAAGCTTCGGAGGACATCGTCGGAGTCGCCGAGTTGCAGTTGCCGAACGATAACGAGTACGAAGCTAATATTCACGGACTGATCAAATTCCTCGATGGACTAGAAATGAGAAAGGTTGATCTTGAACACCGAAATTGGGTACGCAGGAATCAAAAGGCTTTTACATTGTGGAATGGGAAACTCTTCCGGCACACTAAAGCCGGTCCCCGACTAGTGGCCCCTTTGAAAGAAAGAATGAAGATCTTGAGGACTTTCCATGATGAGCTAGGGCATTGGGATCTCGAAACAACCAAAAATTCGTAACTGAGAGATTCTGGTGGCCCGGTATCCATAAGGACGTCTATAATTTCGTGAAAAGCTGCGACAACTGCCAAAAATTCACTCCAATACGGAAGTATAAGACAACTCTAAGTTTTCCAGTTTCCGGTCTCTTTGAAACCTTCTCAATTGACTTCGCGGGCCCGTTCAAGGAAACTTCTTCCGGAAACAAATATCTCCTTATAGGGGTGGAACATCTTACTGGATGGCCAATAGCAGTTGCAGTTGAGGAGGCAAATGCTGAGGTGGTACTGAGATTCATCGAAAAAGAAATAATTGAACCGTTTGGTCTTCCAAAAAGGATCATCTCGGATAACGCCCTTTGTTTTACTGCAACTTCACTGCTTCGTTTTTTGGAAGAGAAAGGGATTCAGCTGAAGACCGTTCTCGCATACGCTCCTATGTCCAACGGGAAAGCGGAGAGGATGGTTGGAACCATCAAACGAGCAATATCGAAAACTATGTCGGAGAATGAAATCCAGTGGGAAGATGCCTTACCAAAAGTGTTATACGGCTACCGTCGAAGAAGAGGAAGAAATGGACGCTCACCATTCGAGCTAATGTACGGAAGGGCTCCTAGAATGTTACAGAGAGACATGGAAACAAATATTATCGATGAAGAGAGTAGGGAAGTTGAACTACTGGCCACCGAAGGCTGGAGATCACACCGCGCGCTAACACAGACAAGAAATAAGGATGCAGAACCTGCAGTCAGAACCTTTTCAGTTGGCTCTAAAGTACTTGTAGTACATGGAAAAGCAATGCAGCAGGCTGTGAAGTGGCCGGCCTTCCAAACCAAGTACTCGAACCCTTGCATCGTCACGGAGGAAAGACACCCGCACTATCAGCTCTGTTCAAGCTCAGGGAAGAGATCAAGGAGGGCCATCCATGCACGTCGTCTGGTCCCTTACCATCAGAGGCCTGAAGAATTCCTTCTCACACAGGACTATGCGCAACCACGGGGCATACTCATCTTTAACTATAGAATGATTCCTATGGGAGGAAAAAGGGCCTGGGAATGGATCATCTCGGTTACGCGGGACTACTACGAACTCCACGTAATCATCCATTTCTACATTAATATATGCCTATGTTTTCGTACGTTGAACGGACCATTGCTACCTGAAGAAGATTTCCGACTATTAATAAGAGTTCTATTTTCATTCCAAAACGGAAGGTTCACGGAAGCAGGTCCAGAGTTTGTGGAGGTAATATATCATTACTCTATAGGAAGATATGGAATGGTAGCTGCTGGAGACTTGTCGCAAACGTATCTGAATATTATCCGTCCAATTTACGTATTTCTCAAGAACAACCAAGACGTGCGACTGAGAGGTTACGCCTTACCCCCGGATATGGAATACAGGCTGGTCCCGTATCCTCTATGGGAACCTTACGTTTCTCCGCCACAAATTGGGAACGTTGGAGGCGGCGAGGATCCTCCTGAAGCAGTGATGATGACCAGAGGAGGACCTTCAGGAGACAACAACCCGCCCAGAAGAGGTTCCGGTCGTCCCCCGAGAGGACCTCGTGCAGGTCCCAGTACGTCAGGAGCTGGTCGCGGCCATTCATCGGGACCGTCCACCACAACTTCATCTCTAGCTCTCCTTCACAACCATGCACAGCATACAGTCGGAAGAAGAAGATTATCTTTTTGGCTGCGCAATATCTCCGAGGATGCGAACGATGCGCAGGTCATTTCTTATTTCATGATAAGCATCTGTTTATGTTTTAGGGCGCTACATGGACCGCACTTATCTTACGAAGATTCGTTCTTGATGATGCGCGTCTTCTTTTCTTATCGACATCCATTCCTCCGGCATCTTCCAGAAGAGTTTGCATATCACATATATTTTTTCACTCTTGGAAGATTCGGAAGAGTCACGGAAGAAGAATGTATTCAACCCCACCTCGATGTGATCAAACCAATATATGAGGCTATGCTACAAAGTGAGGTACCAGTAATGCGAACCTACTTTTTAGAGCATCATATTGGTAATCAGTTGCATCCGTACCCGTTTGAGAGACCATACATTTTATCAATAAGACAGCGAACACTAACGGAAGCAGA